>JAUZST010009893.1:0-37853 GCA_034779995.1 Parotocinclus haroldoi | reverse complement strand
ACACACACACACACACACACACACACACACACACACACACACACACACACACACACACACACACACACACAGTTCAGTTTGACAAGCTACATACAGTAACTACTGTGCTGAAAAGAAATAAATGCTTGTTTACCGTTGGTCTTTTCATGTTCCATATATCAGGATCGAATCCTGACAAAACCCACAGGACAACCCACTTACTTTGTAAAAAGGTAATTGCAAAGGATTTCTACTGCATCAAACCTAACAATTGTACATTAGCTCTTACATTTCCATAAGCTAAGAATAAGGCTCCAGCTGGGAACGTTCCCATTTACAAAATGGCTTTTAAAAGGTTTAATACAATGCTGACCACAGGCCTAGCAAGAACCGCTAGGATGCGCTTCAATTTGCATATATTCAAGCACAAAATGAAGACTCGCTTCATTGAGGACAGTCTTACCTGTACAAAGTCACAAGACAATTTTTTTTAACAAAAGCAATTTAAGGAAGTGTAATGATCAGCAAAAACAGGACAGACAACACATTAATAAGAACCCAACTCCCAGGAGCTTCCAGTAAGCAGTACACAGTCATTTCCTGCAAAACTATCCAATTCTGATTCACCAGTGTGCCTTAAATACACCGAATTACACTGCAAAACTGCCTTGACTACTTTAAAACGGTCAATAGACATCAATGAAAAAAGTGATGTAGTACACATCTGCTATACACCATCTGTTTGTTCACAAATTATTCTACTACAACACCACCAAGGATTTTGCTCAGCCCTCAAGGTGTGTCAACCCGAACATTACCCGTTATTATTAAATAAAAAATATGTAGTAAATGTAGGTATGTAACACGCATTGCACAAAGATGATTCTAAGAACACAGGGACACATAAAACTTGCCTCCTTAACACAAAAAGTATCACTAGGCCTTAAATTCTTGTTCTGGAAGGAAAGACTTTTGTAAGTCACATCCGGTCAAATAACAGGTAGACAAAAATATGCAGAGAAGATTCGCTCAGTTGTCTGGCAAACAGTCATTAATAATCAATAATAGGCTGATTATTATATTCCTCATCGGTCTACAAAGGTTACAAGGTGCAACAGGCCAATGGTGACTCTCCCACATCTACTGTATGTGTAGACTACTGGGCAGTGATGGGGTACCCTACCAAGGCTTCATTTTGCTTCCCCATAAAGGTAGAGGTAATTATAAGAATAAAAAAAAAAAAAGAAAACAAGAGGAAGGAGAGGGCGTTCGGCGTGCATGTGCACTCACCCACTCCGGGCGCGGTGACTGAGCTGGCCGGTTTGTTTTGTGCAGAAGCAGCGGCAGCAGCCACGGCGTTGCCGTAGCCGCCCTTACAGAAATCCCCGCTCCCTGCTGAAGCCTGGCCCAAATCCTCATAGCCTGCAAACGGGCACACACACAGCCACGGCCCCACAGCATTAGAAACACACACCAGGCGGGGGCAGGAAGGAGGGATGAAGTAGGAGGAAAGAGGAGAGTTTAAGCTACAAGCAGAATTGCAGCGCAAGAGACAGAGGTTACAAATCAGTGAAGAACGAAAAAGCAAAACAAATGGTGGAAGGACGTGATGAAAAGGTGATTAGCAGAGAAGATTCAGGTTGCTGCAAAAAAAAGCTAAATTTTGTACAGGCACAAGTAATACTGAGATATTGTCAGGCTTATACTGCAATACATTTGAAATCTCATTTAAGGAAATTCACAAAAAAATAGGGGATTTTTCAAAATGAAAAGGATCATTCTAGAACTGCTGGAAAATCTGATCCTGTCCAATCCCTGTTGCACTCCACAACGTTCCACATGAAGTGCCAATATGCCCATTGCTGAATATAACGGCCCGGAGCATACACCTCCACTGCCTTATGGGGGCAAAATGGCCATTCACAACCAGCCACTAGGGGACTCATCTGGTTCAGCACTTGTCTTCATGCATTTTTAGCCTGCTTTATTCACATTTCTTCACTTTAACTGTGGACCTTTTACTATACTGTTTAAAACTTTAGTGGGTTGGTTTTCTTTTCTCCCTTCAATTCACAGGCTTCAAATATATTTTTGCTGGTTGAAATTGGTGTTTCAGCAGCTTGTCTTTTGATTCTTCTGAAATGCGGTGATACAAGACTCCAAATCACATTGATCATATTGGATATTTCCATTGTCGTTGTTCTAGGATACAGCTTTCACTAGCTTTTCTTTTGCTGCAAGATCTCTTACTAACTGTAACCACAAACAACTACTATATGCAAGGTAAAAGTTACTATTTGCTAAAAACCGGAAAGGGAAGTCGGGGAACTTGTTTACTAATTATCTAGAGCAGTTGAGCTAATCAATAAAAATGACATTAACACAGCCAAAAAACTTTGATGCATAATATACTGCTCAAAAAAAAAATAAAGGGAACACGGAGTTACATTTTGTTGTTTAAGTGTTCTCTATTTTTTTTTTTTTAGCAGTGTATATCCATTGTGTAAGACAATTCTTTAAGCACATTGTATGTTTAGGTAAAACATAGGTAAGAAAGAAGACAAAAGAAGCAGAAATGTATGAATAGACAAGAGACTCAATTAGTAGTGAAGCTGGACTAGAGGACTGCAAGAAACAAGAACATGAAAAGGTGGTACTAAAGATGATCTGACAGAAAGCTGGTAGCGTGTGGATAAGCGTGCATCATCCCATCACCTGAAAAGCCCGACCCAATCTCATGTAAGCACTACCAAGGATTCCCCCATCTTTTTCATCTTTACCAGAAGTACAGCCAAAAGCCAGAAGTTGGCCACACAAAGGACCTGAGGCAAATCTCTCTGTGCAGATGACAAAGTCCTTGGGTTCTAAGCCTGTATATTAAACAATCCCTAGAATCACATACAACCAACTGCTTAAGCGCACATTTTAAATACCATTTTTTTAAATGTCAAAAAGTGCCGAACCAAAACACTGAGCATGCATGACAAGAACCAGTTAACAAAACAATGTGTGCCAGCAGAAGCCACAAACTAACTGGGGATTGCAATTGAAGCGCCGATTTAGCGCTTCACATCCAGAAGCCACACTTGATTCCTGGTAAGTAACGGAAGCATGCCGACTGTTGTGCTGGAAAGCCATACAAATTCCATTACAGGTATAAATCCAGATGGATTAAAGAACATGTCTAGTAGGCTAGTTTTTAAAAGTTCTTTAAGCCACGTAAGCCATGAGGACAACAGCATTTAGTGGCCTTGTTGTAAATGAAATCAGAGAAATGTTGATGTAAACACAAATGGAACTAGTCATCTTACCAGTGCTGTATCCATGGGATCCATATCCACTAGCCTGTTGGAAGGGAGTTGCTGAGGCATTGACACCAACATTCACACCGTGCTGTTTGGAGGATGTAGGTGCAACCTGACCCCAAAAAAAACAAAAAAACAAAAGACCTCTTCATCTTGTGCTAGGGTGAGATTTTCAGATCTACAAATGTGTGTTGGTTGATAAAAGCTTAATTTCAAGTACAGATTTATTTCAATGCGTCACATAGCCAAGGTGGGAACAATTACTGCACAAACCAAGCTAGTGTTCTACAGAAAAAGCACATGAATGGGGTTAATAATGAGTGAGCATATTGCACCAAATCTCAAAATACAGAAATCACCAGGTTCACGGTATAGATCATTAGATTTCATTTCTGGACATACTAATTTGACTTTCAAAAAGACAGCTGCTGACAACTGTTGGACATTGATGGCATTGCTGCCATTAAAGAGAGTTCAATAACAAACATAACACCATATTATGCATGGTTCGCAGATGAGGTTTATTTGGTTTATTTAACGTAACTATAGGATTGTGGCCATTTCACTGACAAACACAAGGTTACAGCTATGCACAATGTTATCTCAAGGCTAGTCACAAGTCAATCCCAATTTATAAAAATCAGTTACCCTAACACGTCTTTGGACTGTGAGAGAAAACCGGAGTAAACCCATGCACACACAGAAAGGGTCCCGGACACTCCACCCTGGGACTGAATCTAGGACCTTCTTGCTGTGAGGTAGCATTGCTACCCATTGAGCCACTGTGCCAACCCCATGTACAATATGAAGCTGATGACAAACTTTGTAGATGAAATACCCTGTCAAGGACAGGTATGGCTCAGATGTTTGAATTGACCATAAATATGCTATTGTGGTCAAAGGTGAAACCTGGTACAGTTGATACTTAAATGACTCAATTTTAAGTAAACAAGAACCGTTTCTTTAAAATGAAACTTAAATTTCCTTCTAAAATGTACAGTGTTCCCTTGCCACTTCGCGGTTCAACTTTCGTGGACTCGGTGCATGACAGGTTTTCAAAAAAATAATGGAAAAGATGCATCTTTTCCGGGTGTTTCCGCCGTTTCGTGGGTTTTTGCGGAAATTTACATTAAAAAAAAATATTAGAATGTATTAAAAATATTCATTCCAACAGTTTATGTTATAAATCATAAAAGATTAAGATTTACAGTAAATAACTGTTGGGTCTACTAAATGTGTAGGATATGATGTACTGTAAGCTCGGTACGGACGGAGCGTGTGTTATACGAGAGTGACGTATGGCGTGTTGAGCAAAGCGAACGTTACGTTACTTCAGCGTGTTGCTTGATTATTCAACAGTGAAAGTTTCATTATGGACTGAATTCATTCAAGCCCTACAATGTCACCCAAACGTTCTGCCAGTTCTACAGCTAAAATGGTGTATAAACACTTAAATATAGCATCCCTACTACACGGATTTCCGTTTATCGCGGGTGGTCCTGTAACCCCTGCCATAAGCGAGGACACTTTACATTATAATTTTACAACAACAATTAATCAATTTTATACATCCTCTAAACAAAGGGAAACACTTGTATAAACATTTTTGAAGGAAATATCAAATTATCTAATTGTTGTCAACAAAATCTTGTATGAAGAAAAATAATATCTCGATTTGGTCTCGGATTCGGCTCTAGCAGACTTTACTACAACACTACCAAGTGATGTGAGAAATTGCTCTCACCGGAAACATGGCCGGACCATACTGGAAGGTGTTGGGCAATCCAGGCATGCCTGTGTAATATGGCAGACTGGTGTAGCTATATCCAGGGGGCAGTGCTGGATTCAGGAATGGCTGCTGTGTGGTGTGGTGTGTTTGTGTCTGACTCTGCTGAGCCTGTGCCAGTGTGGTGGCTGGAGCCGGAGACGCCGTATCTGCACGACCAAACTTTGTGAGGTCTCCAGCTGAAGACAAAGAGGAGAAAATTACTACAAAGAAGGTTTAAACAAAACATTAAATTAAAAAGGGTAGGGAAAGTGGAGATAAATATTTAAAATAAGAACAAATGACTCAATATCAAGCTGCAAAAATGCTATTTAGGAAATTCAATTCAACCTGTATGTGGGTGTCTGTTGTTCTGTTATTTAAAATATGATCTGGGATGCTATAAACATGCATGTACACACGTACCAGAATAAGGATTGCTTGTCAAACTGCCTTCCCTGCCAGTCAGTGCTGTGGTTGGGGTAGCAAATGGAATGCTGTAGTAATCCTAGATGGGAAGACAGCAAGAGATGCACTGAAAGCCAAAACACCGATGAAAACATCCATGGCAAATCTCCAAAAACAATAAGAAAGTCAGAAAACTTGATTTATTTACCAGTGGTATCCTGGTCTGGAGCATTTGCAAATCATCATATCCATAAACTTGATGCTGTAAAATGCAAAAAGAATATGCAAATGCAAGAAAATTACAGCTTCCTATACATAATACACAAGGTCCAAACTTTCCCAGAAAAAGCACTTTGACCAAGGATAAAAAAAAAAATAATAATAAAAATACATTTTAAAAAATTTTTTAAAAAAAAAAAAAAAAAAAAAAAAAAAAAAAAAAAAAAAAAAAAAAAAAAAAGTTCACCTATAGTACTTTGGAACGTGTATATTACTCACCGGGTATGCATGGAGCAAGCCAGGAGCCATGATATAAGGGTTAGGCAGCAGAGGAGGTACTCCAGGAGGCAGATTTGGTGGTGCTTTCCCTGCAAGCAAACAGTGTCTTACAACTCCATCTTGTTGGACTACTTTTAATAAGAACGAGTTAATACACTGCTCACAAAAATAAGAGACCTCAAAACGAATAAGAGGAAACAAAAATAAATAACCTTTAAAAAGAGAAGCAATTGATATTTTTACTAAACAAGAACAACAGAAAATCCAATGACCAAAGTCAAAGAAAGTTGTTCTATAATGGAAATGAGATTCACAAACAACTTTATTTAGTGAAAATGCACTATATAAAAGGCTGAAAATACTTTGGCAGTGTACATATTGGGTCTAAATTATTCAAAAGTTGTTTGAACCCATTTCTTGCCAAAATACCTAAACTGGCAGAGTCATTGGCAGCATTCATGTCTTGCAGTTTAACAAGGCGTTGTTCTGCAGAATTGCATACGAACTTGGGAGTGGGTTTCAGCAATGGATATCTTATTAACAAGTGCAAGCGAGTACAAAGTTAGACTTTCACAAGCACATTAATGAATTAGGCCAAGTATCATCTGATTACTGTTATCTACTGTACCAAAGATTTTTATATCGCACACCTTAATCACCCCACCAACCAGTGTTCGTGGTTACGTAAGATTCACTTTGGTCGGAGTGTGTCCTTACCTGAAGCTGTCGTGCTGCGGGATGAAGACGCTGAAGAAGGGGCAGCAGCTGCCAAAGCTGCCGAGGAGGAGGATGCAGCCGCTGCGGTGGGGGGAATGATGGAGGCGACACAAGCAGCACTGCTCAGACCCATAGTCAGACTGCTAACCTGACCCAGACTGGACTGAGCAGAAGCAGCACTGACTGAGGAAGATGCCTGAGCAAGTGGGGCACTGAGAGACACAGGAGCTGAGGACGACGAAGAAACTGAGGAAGGGGGAACGGAGGAGGAAACCACTGCTGAGACTGAAGAAAAGGAGTGTAAGCTCGAGTCTGCATCCATGCTAGGGTGCTGAGGGGTAGGGGGGAAAAAAAACAATCAAAATAATATTTAAGAGCAGCAGCTGAGAGAAGCAATTAAAACACCAGTAAACAAGCGCAAAGAAACTCACCAGTAAAGCTGTGGTGGACGTGCGTACCGAGGAAGAAGCCAGACTGTTCTGTTGTGTAGGAATGGAACTGAGAAAAAGGCAGAGAACATTAGCATTTGGCCTGTTTTGGCATATTTACAATTTGTTTGATTTGATAAATGCTGTTACTTGTGTTGTGGAGCCGCAACTGCATTGGACAAGGGATCTTCGTGTCCAAGAGCTCCAAGAACCGTTTGACTGGGTGTTGTCAGTAGAGAGGTTGGGACTGAGGGTGGGTCCGCTAATGAGGCCATGTTCGACACAGTTGAAGGAGCGACAGACTCTGATGCTGGCTTTGCAGACAACACAGAGGCTGCTGCGACTGGAGAGGAAAGGAGTGTTATGCATTCGAAATATACACTCACTGAGCACTTGATTAGGAATACTGATACATTTGTAAGCCACTTCAGCCATTTCGTGGCAAGAAGGGCAATGTTTCAAGTGGGATGGTCTATTTTCCGTGTTAATAATGGGGGCTCAGCTTTGCAATGGTTAGGGATTTTTAGTAATTAGCTTGTTTGTACTTTGTATGTTATTGTTGTGTTGATTGTAAGGTGTCCTTGAGTGTCAGAAAGGCGCCTATGAAATAAAATGTATTATTATTATTATTACTACTTTATATTGGTTTAATATAGTGCTCACAAAAATGAAATGAAATATCCCCTCGTTTTTATAAGCAGTGTATTTCCATTGACAACAGGCAAGGTCTCACCGCTTGCTCTCAAATAATTCCACCCTTAGTTCTTCATGGCATGGATTTCAAAAGATGTAAAACATCCTTTCAGATTTTGCTAGACGTGTACTTAATTCCCGCATATTCTAACATTGACCGACAGGCCCATTGTGCACCAAGAAATTGTTCCACCACACAATTCCACCAATTCCATCACCCTGGACTATTGACAAAAGGCACGTTGGATCAAGTTGTTCTCCGGGTTTTCGGCTGTACAACTTCGTTCAGCCTCTGCCCACTGCAACATCAGCTTTCTCAATAGTGGGACCCAATATGGCCTTCTGCTGATGCAGCCCACATGCCTCAAGGTTAGACATGTCATGCATTAGCAGAAGCCGTCTTGCTCAACACAACATTACAAAGTGGTTACACTAGCTGCCGTAGCCTCGCATCAATAAGGCATTTCTGTTAGCAGAACCGCCACTCACTGAATGCATTTTCTCTAAGTAAACTCCAGACTGGTCAGCAACTGGTAAAGAAATGCTCAAAATCACTGACAACCTTTTCCTTCCTCTTCTGATGGTTGATGCTAATGGTACCTGCATGAGAGAGCACTGCACTACTGCTGTACAATTGGCCGATTATATGATTGCATGGGTGAGTAGGTGTACAGGCGCTCTTCATAAAGTGCCAGTGTGTATGTGTGGGCACATACAAATTATGTAATGTAACGTAATCACACAAAGCAGCGATAAATACTTGCCTTCAAGAGACTGTGTTGTCTGTATGGAGCTGAAGCCATTCTGTTTTCAAAAAGATATAAAAACACATATTGGTAATGAAACTGAACAAAAAGCCAAGCACCTTACAAAGGAAAAACAAATTTACTAGTTATATAGTTAGCAACATTCATGGAAAAAGTTACCACAAACATTGATCCAAAACAGTTGGACGGTGCCCGATACAACCAAACCCCAAAAAAATCTCAAAACACGGTTATTTTGAAAATGTAAACAAAAGACTGTTGCATCATGACTATTAACATGCAAACTGGCTGTTACTCAGCCACTGTATCAAAGCATGCCATGATGTTATTGACGCTCGTTTAATATTGCATCGGCAGCTATTCATGATGAGAGTAAGATTACTTTGATTAGTCAGGCTACTTCTACTGGGCCAAATATAATTAGCATTTGCACCAGTGTCACCCTGGCATCATTACTAATGATTTTGATTATTGAAACACATTCAATTTATCCTATGGCTGTGATGTGCCTTTTTTTTTAACTTTTCAAGAAAAAAAAAAATCTGATTGTGATTAATCCTACAAAATGACACGACTAAGTAAAGAAAGGGGAGAGCAGTACAAAGTCAACTCCGATCTACAAAAGAAGCATTTAGGACTTTGGTGTTCAGACAAGCTACCATGTGCATGTCACCTGATAAAACAGAACCTACGATAACTGACAAACGAGCTAAAAAAAAGAAAGTATTAACATGTAAACTGTTAAACAGTGCAAGTCAAATACATCATCTGTCACCTTATGCTGTGTGTCTTTTTGGGGCGATGAGGAGACGGAGGGAGGGTATCGGCGGCTCTGGTTCGCTCTCTGCTCATAGAGCTCCATCTGAGAAGTGCTGGAGAGAGCTAGGGCCTGCTCACTAACACACAAGATTAGGAAGATCAATGCCTACAATTAAACAATACTGTGCCTTTAATCACACCATCTTCAAATAAAGTGGTATTGTACCACTAAGGTCAGCTATATTCATACATGTTAAGACAAATTACATGTCATGACAAATTAAATTAAGCACACCGTTAAACTTCTAGTACTTTTGTCCTGCAGTGACAATGAAGATACAAAAAGATGTACTGCGATGTACATAATGTATACATGTATAAATATATGGCATGTCTACAGGTGTCCCAATTACCGCCTGTAGATGGACATTGTTTCCAGTTGTGTACACACAATGTAGTTATTCAGTCTAACCTGTTGGCGTTTGTGTAGAGACTGTTCTGAGTCACGTTGCCTGGCGCCGTGGTGGCTGCTGCTGTGGTGTCATATTCTGGCAGGACCGGTTCAGAGCCAAACTGTAATGCCCCAAACTGCAAGTTTAGTCCAGATATGTCAGTCGAACCTGGCATCTCCACTGCTAAAGCAGGGATCTAATCAACAGAGAAAGAAACATGGCTTATTTTAACCAGTCCATAAAACCACAGTACAACAGGAAATCCTCACACAGAGCTATATGACATATATACTTACTTAGGGCTGGGCAAAACGCACAATGTTTTTTTTTTCTTTTGTTTTTAATTTGATATCTAATTTTTTTAAATAATTGGTACTTGCCTGTTTTAATAAATAAGCTAGAGAAACAGGATATGCAACACTTAAAATTTTATATATATATTTTTTTCTTTTTTTACACAGACCAGATGAGGGATTCTCTCATGGGATCTGGCAACTCTGGCAAACAATGTATAGAGGAAAATGAAGAATTTGACAATTTAATATTAAACATAGATGTTGACATCACATTGAGAGATTGTTGCCTGGGTCATGTAAGCCCAGAAGTTTCCCCATTACCTGTTTACTCGAGTGCATGTATACTCCTTGATCGGATTGCTGACAATCTGATTTTCTACAGTTATCAGATAGCAAACTGAGTTGACTTTTTTAATTGTACTTAAAAAAGCAAGTGGTGAGAATACTAGCCTTGGTGGTAATTGAGGTTCTCTTTTTTTGCTGTTTCAGCTTATGCTGCTGTAGGGGTAGGGGACTGGAGGCCTGAGGCTCAGAAGAACCCAATGACATCTGCTGGCTCAAAGCAGGGCCTGGGTGCTTTGGAGCAGAGACTGTCTGTGACAATGAGACCGAAGAAGTGGGTTGAGAAGGCAGGGATGAAACTGTGGAGGGGGTTGAGGTTTTTTCCTGTAGGAAGGCATCCATCATGGAGGACGTAGATGAACTTGGCTGGTAGGGCTGCCGCTTTGTGAATGGGCTATGCACTGGTGCCTCAGTCTGAGCCTTTATGTCTGCATGGAAGGGAATATTACAGAAATCATTAAAAAAAAAAGCATTTTAAAGCAGTTAAACCAGTCAAAGTTAGAAAGTCTGTTATAGCACTAGCAAACAAGTAAGTAAAAAATACTGCAGATGGAGACGGGTCAGGAAACATTCATTTATACAAACATTTTTTATGTAAAAGAAAAAAAAACCAGGAATATCTTTGTATTCAGATACTGGTGTATTAGTACAATTAAAAATGGTGGTTGCCTTAAACAAGGCACTTGTGTCTAGACCAATGCGTGTGTCAGTATGCCTGGACCAGTCATCGCACACTTACACAGGGTTCCTATGCACCGAGAACGTGCTCACCCTGATTTAGTAAATATGCACAGCAGTCTAAGAATTACAATTGCCTTTAGATCCTGAGGTGCAAACGCAAGAACGGGGGCACTTTCTCCAACAATTAAAACGGAAAATTACCATATCAGTACTACTCTAACTCACTCACTGGGGGCAATTTGGTATCAATACTCTGAAAAACATCTGTAGTCCTTATGGTATTGTGACGATCCACCTTGTACAGTGTTCATTATGACAAATTTACTTGATAACGTAGTTTTACTTGACGATAATCATCGACAGTGAAGTAGACCATCACCGGTACACTCCGAGGACAGTTAACATGCAGCATAACGTCATACATTACATGCTGGTACCTTTAAGTGGAAATGCCACAAGTGCTCTTTGAAACCTATGCTGTGGAAAAATAAGCCGTCTTACCATATTGTGCCAAGGAAGCAGGAACAGACTCCCAGCTGGAGGGGCCCGTGTTTGGCGGACCACTCTGTGAATGCTGAGCTGCAAGCTGAGCCAAAGCCTGCGCCGTCTTAAACTGCTCCAGGAACTGCGAACCAGTAGTGGAGTTTCCACTGCTGCCTTTAGTGTCTCCCACCTCTCCAAAACCCTTACTGAGAATACTCACCTGATGGGAGAGGGAGGAAAAATAAGGATCATCTCAAATACATCATCATTACTATTCAAATTATCGTTTTTTTTTTGGTTTGTTTTTTTTAACGTGCCACATCTTTTGATTTTTATTATTGCACTTCAGTTTGCTTACCCACTGCATTTCTGCAAGCACCCTAGTCTTGGTTAGGGCACAATATTTATTTATTATTACAAGATTTGATTCAAAGAAGAATTGCACTTATTGGCTACACAAACAAAACAACTAATTGATTAGAAAAAGTTCACTGTACATACTCATTCTGGCAAATAACTACATATATTTAAAAAATTAAAAAGGTATGATAGTAAACCCACTTTCCTGTAGATAAAATGGCCAAGCACATTTGTTCAACCAAAGAAACACAAAGCAGCTCTAGCTGATGTTTTATGTCCCTGGGTGCACGATGCGATGAGAAATGCAGCAGCAGCGCAAAAGACTCAACATTTGCTATTTAATCTGTCCACACAAGGACGAAAACGAGTTCCGTAAAGAAAGCAGCATATTAGAAAAGAATGTGCATCGACACAGCACCAGTGAAAACGCTGCAATATGTATGTGTGTCCATATATGTGCCCATTGGTGGTGTTAAGGCACTGCTGCAGAAACACACCAAAAACAGTCAGCAAAACACCCATTTTGTTGTAGTAGCCGTAATAAAGCCAGTATTTGCTGTAGTACGAACGCAGCACAGTACGGCACCATGTTTGTTGTTGTTGTTCACAGAGTGAGGTGCATACGGGTTGAGAGGTGGAGCTTTGATGTCACTGATTCGGCACGTAAACACGAAAACGCGGAACCGGCGTTTTGAAATCTTTCCACTGTGGGACCCATTTAAAAATAGTAATGAAAATGCCGGAAGTGTGGACGCAACACCTATATGATAAAATACTTTTGCGGATACGCCTAACCTCATCTCATGTCAAACTGCTATTTCCTCATTTTCCTGATGACCGTACTGGAAAATAAGCACATTTCTCACACTAAAGACATCCAGAGCCAACTCCACCAGCTGACTGACTAACTGATTATAACATCGCAATCAGAGATTAGAAGTTATCCCAGAGAGTATTCCCAACAACAAACTAAAGTTTTTGTACCACAAACCAACATAACGTTAGTTCCAATAGTAATTTCAATGCCGATTTGAAAAGTTTGTTTACAAATATCATGTATTACAACTGGCAGCTCAAACAGGGACTATTGAGCTAGTAAAAACAATGTTGAGAGAACATTCAGTGATTGTGGGGATAAAATTTGAGAAGATAAACTTTTTAGCGTTACTACTTGCTGCTTTTAGCTACAGGAGGACTGGGATTTTAAACAAAGATGCTGCTACAATGTGCGCCACTATAAACATTAAACATTTTTTTTATCCCCCAGAAACAAGCTTAAGCTGTTACCTGGTAATAAATGCTGCAATATTTACAACTTAAATGTTCAATCATGATAAGCAATTTCTTCTCAAAATTATTATTATTAGTTGGAAACTGACAGCCATCAGTCAATTTAAAAACCCATATTCGTCAACCACTAGCAATTGCAGTTTGTATGTGCCCAGAGGTTGTGTATATTAAAAAGTATCATCTCTAATTGCAATTGTAATTATTACTCTAAATAGTTTAACTACAAGAACAAACATTTACGTTCTCTCACCATGCTATGCTGATTGTATGATGTATTGGAAGAGGGTTGAGTAAGCGGCACAGACTGTTTGGAGTTGCTGAAGACCAGAGACTGGGATATAGATGGCGACTGATTCGCCTCCAGTGGAGTTGACTCAGTCTCTGATGATGAGGAGGGAGGGGTTTTTCCCAAAAGCACTGCCAAATCAATCCTGTGATGGAGAAGGGAAGACACCCAAGGTCAGTAAGATTACAACGAGCAGCTAACGCATTTCATAGGATTGCATCCAATTTATAGAACGTGATCCATGTTGAGCTTTCAGGTTTGGCATCTGATGTTGGCCGTTTTAGGTGAGGCATGTAACATGATGGGGTGCTCCATGTGAATCCGTCAGCCTTTTCATTAAATGTGTTCTGGGATCCAGCATAACTTTATATCATATTTTCCATTTGTGAGGTTCTCAAATACACTTTGGATGTTACTGATTGTGTGTTTCCAACACTAAAAGAAAGTCACCATCAATTGGAAACTAATCTTTAACCGCCCCATGAGCCACACACTGTGGTCCAAAGAACCTGCACACTTAATTTAGCCAAGTGGTAGAACCTGCTCATCATAATCATTGTCTTGTGCTTATAAGGAACAAAAGGCCAGGCCAGTATGCTCAGTATTCGGCCAGCTCATGCTGCACATGTTTAATAAAACTTTCAGTGCCAGAGCCTGCACGTGATTCACAACTGCTGTACTACTACACCTAATGTATCTGACAAGGTAATATAAGTGGTTAAGTGTTACATTTACCTTAATAGAAAAAATAAAAATCACAATGGCCCATGGGCATACAAACAAACGTTGTGTGGCACATGCCTGGAGTAGCTAATAACCACAACATTTTTATAGCAGCCCATAACAGTACAACAATAACGATGGAAAGAACAAGAAAAAATTATTCATGGGGTACCTCTGTCCAGCAGTTATGGTAACATTTTCTTGCGGCACAGGCATAGTGGCCACACTGGAGGCAGTGAAAATCTTGGTCTCGGACAACTGAAGGCATAAAAAAAGTGAATGCATTTCTAATTTTCCTACTAGAATAATTGCTCTGCTTAATTAATGTTACTTACATCCTCATTCCAGTCCTCAGTGCCCCATTCCTCTGTAGCAGGTCGCCAAGCACCTGAGGGAAATAAACAAAATGGAAAAAGACCAAATTAAAAACGCTTGCAATGTATTACAGAAAGACAGCAACTTAGAAGGATTATTTCCATATGTACCAGGAGGAGAGTCGAACTTTCTGGTGTAATTTGTGCCTTCTCCTCTAGTAAATTCGAGTCCTAAACACAAATACAATAAGTGGATTACTTCTCCAAGAGACTTGGACCATATCAGTACACACATCCAGAGACTATCACAATTTGAAAACAGAAACAGGAATATAAATTAATAATTATCAATAGATAAAATGGTCAGGATTGAGCTGACTACTTGACTCAGTTGGCGATGTGTGGGTACAAATAACATGTAACTTGTAATAATTCCATTGTAAAAGGTGATGTCACTAATTTGTTTTGTCCAAAAAGAAGTTGTGTGTGACAACATTCAAAACTTATTCCAGTAGAATTTAGCAAAAGACAGTAGCATGTGTGTCATGCAGGCTCAAAAATATTCTTATCATCTACAAAATGAGGGCAAAGCCGAAAAAGGTTCATTAGAAGTGCTACATCATATGTTTCAGCCCTCAGTGTGTCTGTCCCCTGCAGCTAAATGGAGACCAACAAGAAAGCAGCAAACTCCACTCTTTAACTCGCAGCAAAATGCTGCTTCTTTTCATCAGCAGGTGGCAGTCTTCGGCTGCAATAACACTGCCCTAACCCTGAGAATCATTCCACTTTGGCCACCCTGGACAGCTGAATGGGGCAGATTTTGTAGTGCTGATATACAACAGACCTATTAGTACATGCGTCTAGCTGCTGTTCGAGGGACAATCCCTCCTTATGGGAGTCAGCAGATGCCCTTATCTAGAGCAACTTACAATCTTACAATTCAAGCAGTTGTGGATTAAGGGTATTGTTTAAGGGCCCAACTGTGGCAGCTTGGCAAATGAGGGATTTGAACCCTGTTCCAGAGTCCAGTACCTTAACGGCTATGCTACCACAATCCCACATGCATCTGCAAATTTACAATAATAAACTGTAACAATAAATAAAAAGCTACTTTTCCAGCAGTAAATGCTAGACACCTCAGCAGCCAATCAACACTGCGGCTCCAAGAGCAAAGGCAGGACAGAAGTCTGTCAGGTGCGTGTGCAAATATGTTGCCGGTTGCCTGCTCATTAGCTTATGATTGGGCTCGAGAACCTACTAACATGGCTGATGTGTTGGGGTTCTATGGTGCACTTACCCAACAAGTGCACAGACACCCAACAGTGGCAGCTGAGATTTGAACCTTGTACCTATGGCTGTAGAGTGCAGTATCTTAATTGCTAGACTACCATAATCCCTGGTAGCATGTTGCACATGATTCTGTAGAATACTTTCTGGTAACATGTTGCAAATGGCGTTCATGTATCATTGTGTTTATCCTATTGTGCATAGTACTTCCTGTTTGCCCTCCGACTTCCACTATATTCTCTACATTACACATTGCTCATTCTGAAATATCCCCAATTTTTGTGAGCAGAAATGTATATAAATATTCATATTAAATGGTCGAGTCTCTGTATGATCTGGCTGGTCTTCCACTTTGTTTGTAATGTTATTTATCAATACATTTTTGGATTCCATTAAACCAGTGTCAGGACCATCATAAAATGCTCAAGTATTACGGCTTTCCCCTAGACATGATCTCAGCATTACTAGAATACATTCCACTCGAGTTTTCAGCTATACCTCTGAAAAATTTACGCATCATTTGTGTGCAGTTTTCTTACTTACAAATTGGTCAAGGCCCTCTTTCACAGAATGGAACACCCATACATGGAATGATGAAACAAGGAAAACAAAAAATGGTTACATACTTGCTCCATCTTCTGTTTCCAGACTGCCTGTGTTGCTCCAAGTGCTTCCTCCAGCATAGCTCTCCTCTGTTTGGGCAGGCTCAGCATAGTCCGCAGGGTTAAATGTACTGAAAAAAAGAGAGAAGACATTCTAAATTTTTCCGCTCTAAGAGCAAAACAGATCAGTGCAATCCTTCAGAATTAACTCTGGCCACAGCATAAGAACCACAAGTTTAAAATAATAAAATCAATATCCATACAGCTCTCCTGGTTGTGTCCATAATGCTACGAATACTAACCAGATAAATAACTGAATACTATTTCCATGTCTGCGTAAGACCATATATCAATATTTCTGTAACTGATTATGTATACAGTAATCACTTCATTCAGCAATCTCTGAAAACTGTTACAGAAAAAACAAAACAAAAAAAAAAAAACACTAGTCCACATCAGTGTATATAACCATTTGTTCATCCAATCCTTCAAGCAGGGCCATCGCCAAACAATAACTGAAAAAAGTGCAGCAATGGCCACCCCACAATATTGCCTGCCCAAGTCATATAGGGACACTACAAATACCCAAGAAACCCCATCTGTGTTTGAATCCTATTATAACAAGTGTTTGAGATAGCATAGCACACTGCACACAGAAATGTTTTTTGTGAGCAGTACAGTATTAAAGCAGAATTCAAATAATGTGAACAATCGTTAAGTTACTAACTCTGCACTCCATTAATGTCATACCTTGCAATTCCACGTCTGCCGATTTTTATCTTAATTGTCAACGGACTCTGCGCTGTTATGAATCTCAAATAACAAAGCAATTATAATCTTTATGATCAAGTACATTACAGCAGTTAACATTTTGATGTCATCTTCCTGGTGAGTATGGCATGAACATTACAAAATGCACTATCCATTTATGCAGTGTTGACGCAACAGCATAGTACCTGGACAATAACACATTGAACTAGCTGTTGCTGAAGGTACAAAATACAAGAAGTAGTAACTCTAAAACACTTTAGACCAACTTACCCCATACCCTGAGCTGAAAACCGTCCACCTCTCCTACCAACACCACCTACAGGATTCAGAAACAGAGACATTTTACCCACAGGTTTAGCTGAAGTATAAAACAGTTGAATGTCTTTCAAGGTATTCTGTACCTTGCTGTGTGCTTTAGCCCTAAACACACATGGTTAAAAGACCTAAGCAAAGTTACTCTAGTTTCTGTTTTTAAGAATGTTTAATACACCTTCAATATTTAATATGTGTTCAAGCCAATGCTTGTTGCTGCTGGGTTAAGTATTGTCATTACTCCCCTAACAGTTTTGCATTTTCGCTATCGCACCATATATCCGTTTTTAAAAACGTTCAGGTAACAATATTAAACCTGTGGTCCCTCGCCCACAAGTGTACACAATATAGTGCTGACCTGGTACATAGGTCAAACAAGGTATGAGATACTTAAAGCACACATCTGGGACAGTGCTAAAAACTTCAGAGAGAAGCATGAGAGTATTAATGAATAAAACAAAAACAGTAGCCAAGGCAAAGTGCTCAAACATCTGGAACACCATCTGTTTGCAAACGAAAAGCATTACTACACATTTGACATTTTTCTACAGCAACGCTAAATAAAAATAGTTGCTTGTCACCTGTAAACATGCACAACAGAGCTAAAAGTCCACACTAACCTCTCCCCCTGCCTCTTGCTCGGCGGCCTCGCTCCGCCCCTCTGGGTGCCACTCCACCTGCTTTAGCTCCATCCAGACCATTCTCCTGCCCACGGACTGCAAAGGAACACAAAAGGAAAATGAGACAGATGAAGGATTATTTAAAAGGATGAAAACTGGCAAAGGAAACATTTAGAATCAAACATTTATTTCATGAAAAAACATCAGCAAAATACAAACCTCTTTTTGCAAGCAGTAGCACAGAGTGCTCTGAAAATGCTTGACGAGAGAATACGTATGAGCAAAGGCTACGCTAAGAATTACATCAGATCTCCTGAGTCGTCAAGATTTAGAATGCTTATCATAAACCATGATCAAAAGGTGCGCCACACTCATAGCTTAGCTTATAGAACAGACAGCACAAACTATGACAGCGATAGCAGATTTTTCAGTCATGTTTTAATAATATTTCCATCAAGTAGCACTTGGCATGGGGGAAGAGTAATGGGCGAGAGGCTCCATCGTTCCAGTATATGGCCTCCATCTTGAAAGCCGTCACATTGGATGAAGGGCAAGTTTTTCGCAATTGGAATGCAACATATTAACGAGACCAAAATTCTCTCAGAAAATGATTGCCGCAACCAGATTTGCAATATCTCGTGATTCAACAAGTTCTAAACTTTTGTTCTTCGTCACAGGTAACTAAAGATGGAACTGACTGTTGTGATGTCCAGGCAACACAGCTGCCAAATCAAAGCCGCAGACTTCAATAACCGACGCCCAGATACCCCACCAATTTCACACCGCAATCTTGCATAACCCATAACCACAGTGGTCAACAGTAGGGGTGGGCAATATGACCATAAACATCATCATCACAATATTTTAGGGCACTTTTGCGATCACGATATTTGGTAATATTTCAGCAACATACAATTGCAATAGAATATTTTTTATAATTTAAAATATCTCCACTACATTTGAGCCTTTCCTCATACTCAGCTAAGTGCTTCTGCTTGGGGTATTGAAACAGATTATCATTGATGAATATCTCCGCCATCCTATCATCCACACTGCATGACTGCTTCTCTTCAGCACACTGCAACCATCTTTCATTCTGTTGTATATACAAATCCAATTCCATTTCGCCAAATTATTTAAAAAGGTCCTGTAACAAACTCTGGCTCCTGTTTATTTTGTTGTGAAAGTTTTTTTAAGACACACTACTTCGATTATTCAAACCCATAGGTTCTATATTAATAATTAACAATGATATGCTAGCTAAGAAAACTGACATAACTTTGCAGCGTCAGTGTATGATAATGGGCATGCGAACAGCTTCATTCAGCAATGTAACATGCCCAAACAATAAGATCAGCAGAATATCTCAATACACTAAACAATCAAGTCATTCCAAAAATGTATTTTCCCTTTCCTGATGGAACAGACATTTTCCAAGACGGCAATGCCAGGGTTCATCAACCTGAAACTGTAAAAGTGCGTTTTAGGGCGCACTACACATCATTATTAGCCATATATTAGTGTGAGACACCTTTTTTTGGCCAGGCAGAGTATGTGCTTTTCACAGCAAGTATAATCTTAGCCATAGACTTACTCAGTTACAACAGCACAGCATCGAATTCACAAAACGAAATGTGTAAAAAGAACTAGAAGCACCTTTAAAGCACTTGTATATATGCAAATTTCTGTTCAACAAAACATTTAAAGTATTTACACAAGAATAGAGAGGGGCCTGCGACTGAGTCAATCTGTCCTCGATTTGATCCGGACAAGCTCTAACACGCGCAAGCAAATGCACTACTACTATTTATCACCATTTCAAAGTAATTTACTCACACTCTCGTCCACGGCTGGCTCCACGGCCCCTCCTTGGAGCCCCTCCTCTGCGACGTGCTACATCCCTCTCTCCTCTCTCGCGGTTCTCCTTCCCTTCCTCACCTCCATCTGTCTGTGCATTTTCTTTCTGACCAGACATCCCCTTTTTCTTGCCAACCATCTCCCAGGAGTCCTGAGGAGAATGTGAACTTTTTATGAAGCAGTTTTGACAATAAAAATCCCAACAAGCACTGGACTAGGCATACTTGTAATTCTCTAAACAAAAATCAATGAGTAAGCACTGTGCGTTTTAGACTACTGGAGCTTTATGTTGCTCTTGGACTCAAATTGAGCAAGAGCATCCAGTAGCAGCTCTGACCTTGCTCTAGCATACACTGGCCCCTTCAGCACTACAGAGGACTATGAAGGGGTTCTAGTGTGCTCAGATAGGTCTACGCATGGACCAGCAACCTCTTATCTCAATAACAGCCCTAACTTTAGAACCATTTTCAAGAGCATAAACTGGTTGGCCCCAACAGTAGGTGGGGCCTTATTTACACGCAAGAACCACAAAATAGAATGCCTCTGCCTGAAAACAGACATTTCAGAGGTAGAGAAAATGTGTTCTAAGCCAAAAGGTCAGTTTAAACTTACTGTGTCAGGGCTGCCCTCTAGCAGCACGTTGATGGCTCTGTTGACATCTCCGTTGCAGTCGTGCAGCGCGATCATAGATTCATCTTGGTCCTTGCCAGTGATGTCAACCAGCTGGGCATAATGAGAAAGGACACAACAACTTTATACTGAAAACATTAAAACCAAATGGTTGGCTTTACTGACAAACACAAATAGAAAACTATGAGGTGTGTTTGAGAGATGCAATCAGTATAATATTGTAATCAGAATTGGAGAACTCCGTAAGTTTCATTAAGAAAACCCAACATAAAAAAATACACAACCAAAAGTTGATAATGGCTTAATATGCAAGACCTATTATTCTGGAATACATTTCGGCACACAAAAGAATGTGTATTATAAACTGAATCGTATTCTATATGGTCAGGATATCAATATGGACCAAGTATCAGGCATCAAACATGTCTCATCTCATAAAATGTCAACAAGGAAAAAGTACATTATTCCAAATAAGACTTGGGGGTCAATTATTGAACTGCCAGTAACACAAAGTTGACACAAAGTTCAGTGTTAACGTGGCCTCCAAATTTCCCACATCTTAATCAAAAAGTATATGTGGCACGTATTTGTGGCTGGACAAACGTCCAATCCATGGAGATCGTCTTTTGGAGTCCATGTCTTTATGGGTCAGAACCTAGGGACCCTACATAATACTAGGCTGGTGGATTTACTGTTATAGCTGATAGTGTAACATCAGTACAGTCAAAACAATATCCAAAACATACCTCGCCACAGAATTTTTTTTTTTTTTTCAGATAATGAGTACTCAGGCAGCATGAACCCATTTCCATATTTCCTATGCTATAGTTCCTAAGTATGTTCCTTACTTTAGAGACCTGGAAATTGTGAGTTTTACCTCTCAAACGTGACCAGGGTCTAATTGTTTAATGATCTGCATTATGCAAAGCATGTAAAACCTCATCGTCATCATTGTTTTTATCATTCAGTCGTTTAGATACCTGGTACCTTGTAATCGAATCAATGACAAACTAGGAAAACGATCTATTGAATTCTACTTTGTAAATACACCGGAGTGTACGTACAGAATATGTACCTAAACCAATGTGTTCAGGTTGTATTAGATTGTCATGGAGTAGTCAGAAATGTTGGAGCATTATGTTGCTCTCTGATGAAGAAAAAGAGAGAGCATCCGGTAGTAGCTCTGACCTCACTTTAGCACTCATACGTACCCCTTCAAAACTACAGAGGGAGCTATGAAGGGGTTTCTTGGTGCTGTGTATATACAGTTATGCTTGTAAATGCAAAGTGTTTAACATTTAGATTTACACAAACAATAGTTCTAGCACTGAATTTCTTGATTTACCCTAGAGACAACTATCAGTCACTGTACAATATAATTGTAAATTTGGACTATTTTCTGGTTCCATCAAGGATGTTTGGTGATGATGACTTTTGTTCAAGATGACAATGCAGCTTGCCATAGGGCAAAGGATGTGAAAAACTTTCCTTCAAGAAAGACGTATAATGTCAGTGGCATGGCCTTCAAATAGTCTAAATTTCAATCTAGTTGAAAATCTCTGGTGGAAATTTAAGAAACGGTAAATGACAAGGCTCCAACCTGCAAAGCTGATCTGACAACAGCAATAACAGACAGCTGAAGACGGATTAATGCAGAATACTGCTTGTCATTAGTTAAGTCCGTTTCCTCAAAACTGAGTGATTCCATATTTTTTTCTCGTTCCAAACAATTTCGACTTACTACAGCAATAATAATGAATCTTTTTTTTTATTGTTTTCTTAATGCCAGATGGTTGGAATTCTGAAATAAAATTGGAAAAGTTTGGTGGCATTCCTGACCAACTTTTATGTCTACAAAATTAAACAACTTGATTTCGTGATGCTAGCACAGTGCACATTACTCTATCATACCTGGCTACGTGATGAAGTGAATACATGAGAGAATGTAAGCTCTCCATTTAAAAAAACTTTTAGTTCTGTCAATCAGCAGTTCTGTCGTATGGCTCAGTCATTTGACTTCACGCAACCGATAAGAATCTGAACTACAGAACGAACCTAATCAAATGCTATCCTGAAGCTGAATAAATAGTTTGCAAAATTCAAAGCTCAAACAACTTCAACACAAACACACCATGATGACCCTATCAGAAAAGTCTGTTCTAATAAAACAAACTGTGACTGCAGCTGAAGAGAGCCTGGTTTATGCTTTAGAAAGACTAGAGCGCCAATAAAAACAACATTAAGCTAACCATCTTTTCTGACAACCACTGCTTTATCTTTTCACTCCTAAAATGTATTGTGCATGTGATGTGCATGCCACCGACTACGAGTTGTACCAAAATAAGGATGGAGGATCACTACACAATTGATTTCCAACCTTATGATTATTACTTTACATTCAGACAATACCATTATGTAATCTTTTTCTGATAGCTCACTTTAAAACCCCTGAAAATGTTCTACTCAATCTCTAAGACATTTCACCAAGATTTTAAATTTAAATCACTTTAGGTTTTTTTTTTTAACTAAGCAGATTCACTGTTTAAAGTACATAATATAATATACATACACAGCAAAGCACTGAAAATTATTATTATGATAAACTGGAAACGTGTTGGCTAACAATGTCAAAAATGCCTGGTTAGGTAAAACGACATCACGAGAAATTCAGGAAGCTGCCCTCTCACCTGCTTGACTTTCTCCTCGAAGTCAGCATCGTTGTGGTCCGAGATCATCTGCGCGAGTCGGATCTGCTCAGCGGTGGCCTGATGAAAGGGACAGTGTGTCAAAATCAACACTATATTAAATGCATTTACACTCATTACATTAGTTAACATTATATATAATTATATTGCCTCACTTTAATCCAGTATTTATCCTGGAACTCCATGGCAAATAAAAGGGTTCCTGTTACAGCATCAGGAGATGTTCCTTGTTCACCCTTACCTCACCTGCTTCTCCATGAATTCTCACTAAGCACTGCTGGGTCTCAATCTCAACTCAGTCCTCATCTAAGAAGTCATGTACCCATGTACTGCTCATCTTACATGACAAAGTGACAGAAATATTGTCCATTCTGATAGGCACCTTCTGGTATATAGGAAGTGAAATATTTTAGCAACACTGTACACAGAACAGAGCTGCTGTGCATGGATGAGGCAGGACAAACGTGGCATTAGTACAGTCTGACTAATCTGAAGTTTGGAAGGATACAGGTTCATGTGAAAACAAGCCCAGAAGTAATCTTGCACTTATCAAGCATTAAGGAAAACTATGAAAGAAATTATTCATCAGTTTAATCATTTCATTTTATAGGGGTATAATGGCATTAGTGTGTTGCCAACATAGTCGATTGAATCCAATCACTCATGAGGTAAGCATTTTAAATTCACTAAAATTTTGCCTCCTGGAAAAAACAGGACCTTTCATTAAAAAGAAAGGCCTCGACAGGTTAAGTGAGAAACAGGAGACACACACAGATGGCTAACAAACTCAATGCAAGTACTTGCCCTGTAAGTAGGGGTGAGTGATGTAGAAAATATATATATATTACATGACAATAATTAAAGTCATTTTCATGATACACAATATTCACCATGATACATGTGATAATGGGCAAAACGTCAGAAGCAACAGACTCGATCTAATATTCAATTGTCTTGCTATACTCGGTAAATTAATGAAACTCAGGTGATTAATATTCAAAATCTGCTGCGCTTCAATCCAATCAAACACGAATGATCACATTCTTTATTGTGAAACATGCAGATGTTCGGTGTTCTTAACAGATACTGTCTTTCACAATAACAAAATGCATCACGACACGATCAAAGCTCATCATATTGACCACCCCTACCTGCAAGTTAAAATGGCTTTGTGTGCACACGTTTTGATATTATGCAAATATGTGACTCGAAATGCTGGTGAATGTGACTGTAGTTGGGATATATAGCATATCAGGGAGTGGGAAAGCCCAAAGAACACTCCAATAAACAGAACAGTAATAAATATTAAGAAGAATCATGGCGCTTGTTTCCTTCCATATATTGTCAGCCACAAAGACAGACAAGTAATCTGTAGTCACTGTTTATACAAAGTTACAAGTTCGAATCAAAATGCAAATTACAAAGAGGCAAAATCCTTAGTGTATAGTGGAGAGTATTAATAAGTTGCTCACAAAAATTAGGGGATACTTCAAAATGAAATCTCCCATAATTAAATCTATTTTTTGTGAGCAGCGCATGTCTTGTCATCTGCTGCTGCTTTTTGTTGTTGTAAGGCACTTTTTTGAAGATCGATTCTGTTATGGTTTGCTGAGTGAGTTTGTGTTGGCACCTTGGGTGGTTTAAGGCTGCGGTGGACATAATCTTTATATGAAGCACAGTGGTTTGTTCACAGACGATGAAATGTTAGTTGTCGAGCTGTCTTTAACGAGAACGGCTTTCCAACATAATTTGCAGGGGGTCGCCCTTTGACCAACATCTTTTCTAATCCAAACCACCTCCATGTGAGTGATAATACGATCTTACGACCAAAACAGCAAGGATGGTGCTGTCTGGATTTTGTCTCCTGGAGCTGTCTGTCCACTCATTTTTAACTTCAGTCATGTGCTTTTAGGTAAAGCGCAACACTAGCTTGCAAACAATGCCATACTTGATATTGTCAGCTTGCACTTGTTAAAATATTACCGCAGACGATACATATCACGAACCCCTTAAGACTCCAGAACTCGCACTACAGGTCTGGTTATCTAAAAGCCCGATAAGTTCACAAAATTGTAGCTTCTGCGCTAAAGTTCGATAGCTCTAAATTTAACACAGTCGCAGCTTTCAAACTGAGGGAGCATCACAACGAAATAAGACCGCAGTTCTGATAAAACCCGGTTCCTTTTTGACAAGTGCACAAACATGTGGCAGATGAAAAACACAGGGCATCCCTTTAAGCGGCAGGACAAAGCCTTGTGTGCGTGTGGGAAAGAGAGGCTCACCTGAGGCCTTTGCTTGTGCTGTGACAGGCTCTGTGTCTGTGTCTGCTCCCAGTTAGGCCGGCTCCGGCTTCCACCCACCGATGTCATCATTTACAGTATATACAAATAAGAGTATTTACAAAGGAATAACACCTAGGAAGAAACACACGTGGGGACAGCGTATTTAAATCAGAAAGTGTGTTTGAAAGACGTGTAGGCAACACAAGACTTCCGGATGCACAGCGTGCCTACAGCGGAAAAGCTATACAAACTACAGCTCCTCCAGTTTTTGGCTGTGCCGAAGCAGCTGAGATGCTCACACGGTTCGCTGTTGGGCTATCCAATCGCTCCAGTGCATTATACGTATAACAGGGAGCCATTTCGGCTTCGGTCTGTTAACAGTGCGGAGGTCAAGCACGCGGTTTAAAACGCGCGAACGGGACCAGAAAGATGGACGCTGCGCATCAAAACAGCGACATCTCAATACATACATAACGCTAACACTTATGCAAGGAAAACGGGCTACAAATTGACCGTTCATTTATGCATTTAAAATGCAACGGCCTCGGTATATAAGGAACTGCACACTTGCTAACGTGACTAATTCCCGTTAAAGGAGCTGCTCACCAGCACTGCAAGCACCATACTACCATACTAAGCAGTATGTAGAACGAGCACCGTGCACAGTGGTCTCGGTAACGTATTGACGTACTGTATAGTACGATAGTGTGCGTTTCATGGCGCAGCCTGTGAGAGTTGCATTGAACGAAACATCAAATAATCTGGTACATACCCTAATTGGAAAAAAAAAACTTTCATTTTAGTTAGTCAGTCATTTTTCAGATCGGCTGTCGAGGCTTTAACACGACCGTAACGTCTAACTGGCGGCTACTTTATCTAATTTGCAAACTAAAAAAAGCTTAAAGCGACGATGTAAATGTAGCGCCCTAACCCGCAAGCTATTCATGTCGCTAAATAAGTAATAAAATTAGCAGTGCGCTAAATTGCAGTGCGCGCTTCGAGACAAATTGAGGTTAACACTTCAGAAGTTGGTTTAGATTACTAGACCAAGTTATACAAAATGCGGCTCTGTCATGAAATCAAACACTAAAACAGTCCAGAATGCGGTTATATTATGTAATTCTGAGACCTTTCCGAGAACCCGGTAGGCTAATATTAGCTAGTCGTTACCCAAAGCAACGGGGGGATTCAACCTCATGGCCGGCCGGCAGCTATGTAACGTTACTCGAACTAGACAAGCACTTCCTTAATTATTCAAGCAGTACGTTTCCCTATCGCGCAGATTTTTCAGATGAAACACGGCCACTGTCCTTCCAAACGCGCCTTTGCTGTAATTCGTTGTCGTTACAAAGCAGCTGCAGTGATGCAGACTGTTCCTGTCGCACTCAAACTGCGCCTACCAAGCGACTCGATCACCTTCTCGCGCAAACTCTACCCCGAGGCTTCGCGAGGCCCGCAGGCCGCGAATCGCGAAAATAAACAGCAGACGATGTACTGACCAGAATCCCGACTGGATGTTCCGAAATATTTAGCGAAACTGCCGAATAAGATGGCCACTGTTAAGCTGATCTACTAATCAGCCCGAAAACAAGCCGCGAAATTTCCCTAAACCCAAAACCGATTCGCTTTAGCAAATCGAAGGCTGAACCGACTCGCGCAGACAATGAAGCGGAATTTTACCTGTCTCTGTCTCCCCACAGCGCTCCTTGTCACGTGACGCTCTCTACAGCTTCAACACAAGAGACCCAGAACCACGTGACGGAAACATGACGATTTAAACATCATAATGCATTTTATTCTAACGCCCAGAGATAATCGAGGCTCAAGAATTTTCTGTTATCGAATACATAAATTTAAAGGTTTTCTAAACATTTCTAAATACATGCCATTGCGAACCGCTCAAAGCATTAGGAAAAATTATAAATAAATCAAATCTATTTATTTATATATAAATATAATATATTTAATAAAATATATAATATATATGAAACCAATGACAATTCACACTTCCTTCAACACTATGGTCACTCTATAGGAAAGTGTAAAGAGATCTACAGAAGTGCTTAAAAGATTGTGAACAGTTCGAATTTTCTATAGCCTAATCATGCGTATCTAAACACCATCACATGTAAATAGCCCAGTTAGAGAACCAAATGAAAAACAAAAACAAGAAAATAATGTTATGCGTTGATATTTACAGGTTAATATTGTTAACTTGCCCTGTTATCTCTCCAAACTCATCTCTAGCCATCTGATGGCAGGACGGATTTCCCTTATGGCACTTTACTTCGAAAAGTCGCTGCCCTCGACCTAAGGTGGAATGTTTAGACAGAATCCAGATTGCAGTGTATGGTAATACTCAGCTACTGTTCTCACCCCCTCTTGCCTCACCTGTTCGTCAAAGATGCTTTTGGGTATCTAAAATATATGATCAACTAAATAGAAACTTTACTTGTACATGTTTCTGTACATTGTAAATGTATGATCACATCTTAACGTCAAGTCGCCTCTCACCAAAAATAGCCATGAACCATTCCATTCATTTCATTTATGCCATTTAGCAAAACCAAATGTATAGAATGTATAACCTGGTTAGACTGTAGTTTGACATGTGAAACTTTATGACTAGCAGATAATTTAAAGTTTACTGTATCTTATCTTATCAGTTTATCATGACATGAACAAATGAGATTTCCGAGGCCATCAGACAAAGAGCTGTTGATGATAATCAGGTTGGCAAAGGTTACAAAACCATCTCTCAAGAGTTTGGACATCAACAGACAGACAGATTCAGATTCATAATACCCCTTTCCCATCCATAGGAGTGCACAATCAATAAATATCATCCTAAAAGTGAAGTGTGTGTAATAACCTGAGAGATCATGCCCAGGAAGGCTTCTATCAGTTCACGATTCCACCATCAGAAGAACACTAAACATCATGGCAGGGCTGCAACAAGATACTGATTGCTCATCAAAAAAGACATTGCCGTTACATGGCTGGTGTTTAAGCCAGATATTTATTAGAGAAAAAAACGTTTCTGGATAAATTAGACCAAAACAGATGCCCAAATCCCTCATTCTACCAGAAACGTTACATTAAATGTTAAATTAAAACATTAAATCTTTTAGAAAGGCCAACATCCCAGATATGAAGCTGGTCTGTACAGAGAAATGGATTAAAATGCCTCCAAGAAAACATGAAGGACTGATCAACAGTTTTTAAAAACATTTCATTGTAGTTATTGCTGCAGCAAAGGGTGATACTAGAAGCAATATTTATCATACGTTTAGTGCTCACATTTCTAATACTGGATCATTTTTCTCAATAAATATATGGCTAAGTATAACATTTTTTATTTCGTTTGTTCAAATGGGATCTCTCAATCTAGATTCAGGACTGGGTGAAACTCTAATGATGTTTTAGGTCATACAGAAATAAAGAAAAATAATCAAGGGCAAATAAACCTTCAAGCACTACTGTATGTCCACAATGCAAAATGTGGAGATTTTGTATAATTCATATTTAAAGTGTTTCAAGTTTAGTAATATATGATCTCCAGTCTCTTACTTTTAAACCAAATTTGCGACATAAAATAAAACAACAGTTACAACCATGATCTGCACGATACAGGCAGCACAGTGGCTCAGTGGGGAAAACTGTTGCCTCACAGCAAGAAAGTCCTGGGTGTCTCGTGTCTGCGTGGGTTTACTCTGCATACTCTGATTTCCTCTCTCAGTTCAAAGACGTTTGTGTTAGGCTAATTTGTTTCTCTGAAGTGGCCCTAGTGTGCACCCTATGATGGACTGTTGCCCTGTCTAGGGTTGTTCTTGCCTTGCGCCCTGTGTCACTTGGTAGGCACTGGCTTCTTAATGATCATGATAAAGTGGTTAAGAAAATGAATTAATGAATGATCAGCACTGTATAGAAACGTTTTAAAATATTTCACTGTAATAACAGTTCCAAGGAATACACAGGTAGGCACAGCCCATATGCTCTATGAAACCACTTGAGCAGCTGCTTGTTAACTTTTCACCCTGTTTTGCATGCAGAATTTATATGCAATTGAATACTGTATAGACTTCACTGACATATTGCTTGAACAAATACTCTAGATGTTTCCTTCAATTCTTCTGGGCTCCTCAGTGGAGTGCACGGAACAAATTTAGGCCAAACTGAGGAATAATAATAAACAGACAGAAATGGGCAGTGTAAAGATTTAGTAATTCGTGAGAAAGCATGATGCATGATTTATACAAAAGGCTGTGTTAAATGGTCAAAAGGGCAAAGTCTTTGGTACAACATTATAAAATTAACAGTGATTTTCTGTGCTTTAGTCTGTCAAAAATAGTAGGTTGCTGTTTCTGCATCTTCTGCGGCTAGAAAAGGAAAAATAGAAGGTTGTTCTAAAGCTTCAGATCAGCTTTTTAGTCACCCAGATGACATAATTATGAAATATACAGGTAATGTTTTGTCAAATTTTTTTTGACTCCTATTACGAAATATTTCTGCAGTTAACCATTGCCATGACTACTTGACTGTGTTCAGGTAAATTTATCCAACTGTTCAGCAAAATGGGACCAGTGACAAAGTCAAGCAAAGCCAAATGCATTTAGTGAAGTGAAATCACATAACGAAGTATTTGAAATACTTGTTCATAATGCAGAGATGAATTTGTGTGTTAAAAAGTGAAGCAGTTGTATAACATACAGAATAGGCTATAAAAAATGAGCACAACATAAATTGATTTGGTCCATATTAATAAAATGACATTCTAGAAACAGGTTAGATTAATTTGGCTCTAGCATATTAGATAAGCGTGAGATTAAGAATTCCCCCACCCGAAAAAAAAATAGAAAATACATTTCAATTAATAAAAAGAACAAGAAATAGAAAAGCAGAAGTGATTCTAGAAACTCTGGGGGCTCAGGCAAGGCTGCCATTACGTTAAAATTTAAAATTTGTTATGAAAGGTATGTGCTTAACCAGAGCAAAAAAACCCTTTACTATGTTACAGATCTAATTTTAAACTGACACACGAATGGTAGAGCTTCACTCAATATTCCAAAATGACAGAGTAAAGGAAAACTAAACTAAACTAAAATTGAAAACTAAAATCATTTACACAAGTATTCAAACCCTGTGCAGTGGAAATCTTGCTTTACTTATCACTGAGATGTCTATGAGATGTTGTATCAAACTGAACTGAAAGGACTTGGTTTAGTAAAGCACACCTCTGTGTTTACAGATTCATTTTCGATTAATCCTCTGTTAGTTTGGTTCCAATGCATTAGGAAGCTAAGATTCCAAGAAACCAGGTTGAAAAATTGTCGCAGACCTCTGCAATATTATTGTGAGACATCAGTCTGGACAAGCATATAAAACATTACGTGTGTTCCCTGAGATCAGTGACCTTATTCATTGTTAAATTAAACTCTCTTTTTGAGAGTTGATTCCGTGGCCAAACTGAGTAACTGGGCTATGGTCAAGGAGGTGACCAGGAACCAATGTTTCAGAGGTCCTTTAGAGAGATGGGAACACAGTGATAGGACAACACTCCATCAATTACGTAGCACTCCTTCAATTAGGCCTTTAGGATGGAATGGCTAGACAGAAGCCACTCTGAAGCAAAAGGCTTATACCGGTATCCTGAAATCTTAACAACTCACTAGCCATTATATCTGGCAAACACGAGACACTGCTTATCCCCTGACTAATACAATCCCTACATTCAACCCTGGTGGTGGCAACACAATGCAATGGGGATGCTTCTCGGTGGCAAGAACAGGAAGCTAGTTAGATTTGAGGAAAGAATGAAGCAAGTCAAATAAGAGATCTTTAAGGAAACAACTCTTAGGACCCCAAAGACTTTTTCTAGGTCTTGTAATCACTTTCATATATCATAAATTAGTTATAAAAAGTATGTCTGTCTCTGTCCAAGAAGGATATGTATAAGCGAGAAAATCTGCTCAACAAATAAATAAATAAAAACATGCAGGGCTTTATGTCAAAAGCCATATAGCTCGTCTTTATCAGGCCAACTGAAGCTGGTTTGAAATTTACAAGACCCTATGTGCATTGCAAGTCACTATTTCACTATCAGCCAATAAGAGAATAGGTAAGTGCTTTTGGACCTGCAAGGTCCAAAGAGCACAGTGTAGACAGCTTCGTAACTCCTTTCTTGTAAATACATGCATAACCTTTGGCCTAAAATCATCAGTGATGCTTTCTCCTTTTACCTTGTTGCATGACCACATCTACTTCCTTCGGATGACATTGCTCATAAACTCACAGAGCTGGAACACAACAAAACTTAAGAGTCGTTCCTATAACATGACTCAGTAATATCCAACAGTCATCTAACATTATTCATATTCCTTTAGCTGCCCAACTGCGCCCTGTACTCACTGCTAAAGCCTAAGATCACACATAGAAAATTACAGGACTTTTCCCACCATAGCCCTGGCCCACAGTGTTCTGCTTTTATTTAAGGGATGGACCAGAGAAGAAATATGCTGGGGAATATGAGCTAGAGTGTTGGAGGAGTAAAATCAAAGTTGATAGACATCATAGCACCGTTACTTGGATACGGCAAACATTTTGGTGCTTTATAAATATTCATTATTTGATTATGACATAGTTATCAACTATTGGAAACTGTAATATGTGTACATTATATCAAATGTGTTACAATACAAATTTAGGAAAGACTTGAAAGACTTGCCAGGTTGAAGAAGAAAAGACTAATAACCTATTTCTTCTGATGGCTTGACATCAACCACTGCTTGTACATTTTCAGCAGAACTACAACAGTGTGAAAAAGGCTGTACTAGCAGTTTAGCCAGACCCCAGAGTAGCATCAATGGTTGTTCTGTCAATCCCTCCAGTAGCTCCAGGATTTCTGGTTTCTCAACGAAGAATGCAAAGCTAACCTGCTACTAGCTCTAGCATTTTGTTTTGTTGCAGATCTGCAGTAAGCCAAACTGAACAGAAGAAACAATCTGTTTCATTGCCAGTACAGGATGTCTTAAAACTAAGGAAACACCATTATAAAATGAAAACATAGCTAGATCGCTACAAATCATGTTTATGAGGCTACTTACCAGTTACACAAACCCATTTTATTATATTATATTACATTACATTACATTATATTATTCATTCATTCTCTTCCGCTTAATCCACATGAGGTTGCGGGCCAGCTGATTCCCACTCTGCAACTCGGGCCGCAAGGGCAGGAATAACCCTAGATGGGGCACCAATCCATTGTAGGGTGCACACATACAGTCAGGCACACTAAGGGTCACTTTAGACACCAATTACCTTCACACGCATGACTTTGGACTGTGGGAGGAAACTGTGTACCTAGAGTAAATCCACGCAGACACCAGGAGAACATGCAGACTCCACCCTACTCTACCCTACCCTACTCCCACTCTACCCTGGGACTGAACCCAGGACACAACCCGTCTTGCTGTTCTATGCATCAAGCTGCCATTCTATTCTATTGTTCCTCTTTCTTATCTCACACTTCAACGTGGGTTCAGTACAGTTAAATACTGTAGTTTATAGTGTAGTTAAATAGTCAAGATATTGCCGTGTTTACGATATTGCAGTGATATTGCATATCTTATGTGTTTTATAGAATATAAGATGGCTATAGTTCTAGCCACAGTAGATAAGTGTTCACCAGGCAAACGGTTGAAGGCTTAAGGTTAAAAAGCACCATATGCCAATATCACCTTTGAAAGGATGTGATTTTCAGCTTGATAGACAACTTGAATGCCAGGCTCCTGCACAGCGAGACCTGCTGCAAATAGAGGATTATTTGATGAGCAAAATTTTGATGGAAAGATCATTTGTTTTATGAAATGTGTAAAAGTATCATTTCTAATTTGTTATGGTCTTCCTGTTGGAGCTATACTTGACCTGGCTAGGGTCTCAAGGGGTCTAGGGTCTGTTCATCCCTCCCTCAGACACAGTTAATCCTGTCTATGGTGATGTCTGACTAGGCCTGTAGGCACAGCTGAGACCCAAAACCTTCTATGGCTGTATAGGAAAAGCAAAGTTATTCCAATTATTTAAGATTTTACTTTATTCAAACCATGTCCACGTGACAATCCCCCAGAGTCACAATATAAATAGAGAAAAAAAAACATACTAGTACATACAAAATATTAACCAAACATTTTTTTATGAACAGCAGGAAGTGTTTGGATTTCACATTTAATATGGAAACTGGTGGCATCGTAGGGTTAAATATACAGAGCAGTCTAACGCCACTACTTGAATGTAGAATGTTCTGCAAAGTGTTTTGAATAGAAAATATTTTATAGCAGGTGTCCATTTTCAGTATTTCCTATGTGAAATTTCATATTTCTTCAAAACTGCTCCTACCTTCAATAATGGAATTAAGCATAGTATAGCTGTGCAGCTGACTTCATGATTGGCCCTGTATCTCTTAGCGTGAGCTAGTGTTTTGGGTAGCAGGTTAGGATAATAAATAGCTGGTTCCTATAACGGGGTTCGATTGCATACAACACACAGGTTAATCATGTTTACATTGTTTGGAAGTAAACAGTAACAGGATATTCTGTGACATTTTCCAGTCTAACAATTAATATACAATTATATACACCCAGATAGAAAGGTTCAATTACTGCAAAACTCAGCATGCAGTTATATCTCGGGCAGAACTGTAAATTATTACAGGATTGGTCTGATTAGACACTTGGTCTTGGCTTGCGGAGGTTACTTTTGGGTAATTTACCTTTTGGTGAGGGATCATTGACTGCTAGATATGCCTCTACAGTGCACTTACAGGCATTATTCCCAGTTGACAGACTTTGAGAGGGGGCACATCCTTGGACAGAGAAAAACAGGATGGATGTTTCAATGAATTGCCTGTCATCTAGACTGATTTTTCCCAGCTGTTATGAGGTGTTGGGAGCAGTGGTTCCGTGGGGGCACAGACACAGTAAACAGGCTTGTGATTTGACAACAGTCAGGGTGAAGGATGAAGGCCTCTTAGTGAGTACTTCAATCCTGCCTTTGCTGTGGAGTGACTTACAACTTATTTACATTATGGCTTTTAGCAGACGCCCTTATCCAGAGCGACTTACAACTAATACAGTCATACAATCCAAGCAATTGTGAGTTAAGGGCCTTGCTCAGGGACCCAACTGTGACAGAGGTGGGATTTGAACCCTGGAGCATCTGGTCTGTAGTCCAGTACCTTAACCTCTAGGCTACCACAGTCCAAGGTGCTGCCCCAATTGCTGTGATGTGCAATTGTGTGATAAATGAGGATCTACAGACCTCCACTGCAACAGATGTGGGCAAATCTGATCTAATAACAGGATCATCAGAGCCTCCTTTCAACTGTACAGTTTTCCCCAATAAACGTATCCATTTGCGATAATATTGTAATCATGTAGATATATCATAATTACATTCACACATCTAAAGTTTCATTCGATTCCAACAACTTCTTCTTGGTAATTGTGATGTGAATGCCCATAGAATAAAAATACACATACATTTTGCCCAATTTAAACAAATTCCTTATCGCTACACAATGATCCTAAAACCAAAAACTATGCAAGAAAGAAAGCAAATCTGCTATAATATTGGTTTAATTAACTGACTAAGCACTTTAAGGCGGTGATGTGTTCTTCAAATGCAGGTGATTTGAGTCTTTGCAGGTAACAATGTTCAAGACTGTAAATGATATTTCCTCAGTCAGTCCATTTCCAGTGTACATCTATGAGAAATTGAAAATAATTAATTGATTAATAATTTATAATTAAAACAATCGTACTTGGATTGATAGAGAGTAACATTGGAAACGTGGTACATTGAATATAGACGTAGTATAATGACGTGTACTTGCATTTCATCGTTCTCATTCCATCTGCTCAGGACTTGATCTCAATCACTTTAATGAAAGGCAGAGACTTGTTTCCGGGACTTGTTGCTGACAAAGTTTTACTGTGGCACAGAAATGCAGTTTAAGACAATTTCAAGATCAAATTCTACTTTTTTGCACATTTAAAATACAAATATCACACAATGTGAAAATGCACTGAATGGCCACGCCACTTCATCTAGCACTATGTTGGACTAACTTTTGGCTTCCTGTAGTTGCATGAGGAAGGTAGTAACATACTCTGAAAAACTCTACTCTAAACTATACTTTATAAAAAGGTATTTTAGAGGATTAAGCTCTGGGTAGTGTGAAAGCTAGCGAGACAAGGACAAATTCCTGGATCCAGTCCATGACTATATGACCCTTGTGGAATGGTGCACTGTCCCCCTGAAAGTGTCAGTCTGCCATACGGTGAACAGCTACCATGAAGGGAAGAACAATGCTTAGGTTAGCTCTACTGACCAAATGTCCACCCACAGGTATCAGAGTAAACATTCCCCAAATAATTACTCCACCCCCAGCAGCCTGAAGTGTTAGCAGCTAGTAGGAGGGGATTCATGCTGCTTGTGCCAAAGTCTGAGTCCCATCAGCATGGACCAACAGAAATCTTTATTCTTCATTCCAGGCAATGTTTTTCCACTGCTCAACTATCCTGGAGCCTTGTCTTTGTCTTTCCCTTAGACAGCAATGGCAAGTAGCTTGTGTGCAACGAGTTGTGTGTTCAGGCACGTTAGTTGGTGCACCAGTGCTGTATTTGGCTTCATCGGAATCATTCTTGACATCATCCTCTGACCCCTTTATCATAATAAATGTCATATTGACAAATTATGAGACACTGCTTTCAAGGTAGAGAAGAATCTGGAAAGTATACCAGTAGAAACGCTTGAGGCTTCTGAAATTCAGAACTTTGCAAATGTCTATTTGCAGACAAAGAGAGAGACAGAGAGAGACAGAGAGAGAGAGAGAGAGAGAGAGAGAGCGCTCCAACTTAGGATTTTACCCATATTTCACATTCACATTTATGTAATTTAGCAGACGCCCTTATCCAGAACGCCTTACAATTCATACAGTCTTACAATACCCATCCTAAATAGTAAACTAAAACACAATGTGGTGATCAATGTGTTTATGAAATAAATAAATGTATGGCAAACAGTGTCTCACAACAGTCTGAACAAGGCTTCATCAGAAAAAAGAACTTTACTTAAGGCCTCTGTAGTCCAATCCCTACACTTCCTGCAGAATGTCACAGTCTGTCCTTGATGTTTAGTTTGGAGAGACATGGCTTCTTTGATGCCCTTATTGACACCAAGCCGTCCTCCAAAAGTCTTCATCTTACTGTGAGTTCACATGACCTCACACTCACATCTGCCCTCTGATATTCCTGAGCAAGCTCTGCACTGGTGGTGGCCCAATCTGGTATCTGCATCCTCTTTAAGAGACGATCCTGATGCTTGCTTGACTCCTTTGGTGCCCTGGAGCGGTATTCACTGCATTTGAACCACTCTCTTTGAAGTTCTTGATGATTCGATAAATGGTTGATCGTGATGCTATCTTACAATCAGCAATGCCCTTGTCTGTGAAAACGTTTTGTGTAATCAATGCAGTGATAACTGCACAAGCTTCCTGGAGGTAACCATGGTTAACAGAAGAAAACTTAAAAGCACCACTACCCATTTAAAGCAACCAGTCTGTTCTAATAAGCATGACAGTGTGATATAAGCCGTCTTTTCTCCGTAGCTAACGAGATCATCACTGAAATGATATTAGCAGGTCATTTTGTAGGGCTGGCATGCAGTGGATGGAATGCAGTAGTTTTTGTGATAAGGTGCAGGGACTTCAATTACTGACAAAAATGTATATTATATAATTAATTGCAATTCAACTGATTACTCGTCGCAATTTAGCGTTAATACAAATTCCCACCATAAAATCTGATGCAGCAAACTTTGTAAAAACCAAAATTTGTGCTATTCTCAAAAGTTTTGGCCATGACTATATGCAAATACATCGTGTTATATTGGTGCAAGACCTCACCTGTAAACAATTTCAGCATCCTTTTCCAAGTATCTAGAGTTATTTGACCGATCCCCCTTGGAAAACTCCACTTGGTCATGCAGTTCTCTGTTCTGTGGAAAAGAAACAAGGCAAGGCATGGTAAGACTCGACACAGACAGAAGCAAGAGACACAGATAAATGAAGAGATGGTACCAGTCATAGTTAGTTTACTTTGTTTTTTTAACGCCCCTCTTTAGACAAACACAACAACACTTAGTTTTACCATAACTTATATTTATATGTTTATTCGCTATA
>JAUZST010009892.1:0-12719 GCA_034779995.1 Parotocinclus haroldoi | reverse complement strand
AAGGGAATAAAATTACAGGTATATAATAGGATTTGTTTCTGTACTTTAGGATTCGGTCCCAATAAGCGGCTGCTCCCAATAACCGGATTGGACTGTATCTGTTATGCGTTTGTAACATACGGGACAAACGGGGCTTACTGGTCGTTCATTCCACTCCCATCAGACCAGGATTTAAAAAAAATGTTATTTTACAAATAAACAATGTGATTCCAGAGCCTAAGCTATTGGCAAAAGCTTCAGAGAGGGAGGAGAGCGACCTCGTCCCCACATACAGTAACGAGGAGGAACGGCAGGATTCCACACTGTGGAGAACGGTCATCATCGGGGAACAAGAGCATCGCATCAACATGAAGTGTATCGAGCCCTACCAAAAAGTCATATCCCATGGAGGTACAGCACACAGACACACGTCAGCCCCTGCCACAATCGGCCGCACCCAGAAACTCAGACTTCTTAACAATGCTCTCTCTCCTCCTAAAAGGTTACTACGGAAACGGTGTGAACGCCATCATCGTGTTTGCCGCCTGCTTTCTCCCGGACAGTGACATAGAGGAGTATCACGAAGTAATGGAGAACCTCTTTCTGTGAGTTCATTCTTTCAGCCAGAGAGCGAGAACCGGTCGGTACGGCACGGCACGAGAACTGGCTTACGTAACTCTAACCCTAGCTGTTTGTTTACTGGTTGTGTTTCTAAATGCTCGTGACGGTCAGGTACGTGATCAGCACCCTGGAGCTGATGGTAGCGGAGGACTACATGATTTTGTACCTGAATGGAGCCACTCCTCATCGGAGGATGCCTGGCCTCGGCTGGCTGAAGCGATGCTACCACATGATTGACAGGAGGTAGCTATCATTTCTGTTCTTATTTGTATCGTAATAAATAAAATAAATAAATCAAACGTGGACAGACGGACGCATCCGGGACTAACCGATCTGTATGTGCATTTAGATTACGAAAGAACCTGAAATCCTTTATTATTGTTCACCCGTCGTGGTTTATCAGAACGATCCTAGCCATCACCAAACCCTTTATCAGGTACAGTGTTTGCACCTCTTTAGCGTTTGTGTGAGGAGAATTGATCGGGATGTGGTGTTGCTCACTGCCCTGTGCTCTTCACAGTTCAAAGTTCAGCAGCAAGATTAAATACTGTAACAGGTTGTCGGAGCTGGAGGAGCTCATCCCTATGGAATACGTCCATATACCTGAATGCATCGTCAAGTAAGTGAGAGTTACTGCTGAACAACCGTGTTCAGACGGCAGGTTATTCCTGAGCTTTGGCTCATTTGTTTGGTCTCGTAGTTGGAAGGAAAAACGATTTCCTGATTTAATACTCGTTGCTTTGATATCTGTGACTTTAGTTAGAGATCAGATCATCAGTCCTTTATTGGCTGTAGTATCTCTGCACATCTGGATTCTGCACTAGTTGTCTTTTGGGCATCACAAAATTGCTGCTCCTATCCCACTGGTTTTTGGTGGTGCGTTTACTGGCATTTACTGAGGAGGAGGAGACTCACCTGGGCCGAATCCTCTACCCCTTCAGCCCTGAGCAATTATCCAAACCAATATATGCAGCTTAAGCTCCAAGTCACAGGCACTCCTGCACGTCTACTAGAAACCCTACACATCTTGCATTTCTCTTCTGTTTTCCACCACAGAGCTGACGAGGAGCTACAGGAAGCCACAGAGAGCTCAAAGTGAGTAGTGCCTTTAAAGGATGCTATGTTGACCGCGTTCATTACGGGAACCTGACCAGGGCAATGGCGAGAACCTTCACACGCGTCTAACCTGATCTATTTCTTATCTATCGGCACATAATATCCAGGAAGAGTCTGGCACCCAAAACGGCCCTCGGGGGTTCCTGATTTGAATGATTGCTATCATTTTTAATGACTTTAATGAACCTTTAACTTATTTCATTCTCGTTATTCTGTTGTGTTACCGCTTCATTTTCCTTTAATTCACTTTTGTTTGTTTCTGGGTTTCATTTCATGTATGAAAGGTGCTATATAAATAAAAGTTTTTTTCATCGTCATATTCATTCATTCATTATCATCAGAATTATTATTATTGCTTTTATTATTATTATCAGAATTATTATTATTGCTTTTATTATTATTATCAGAATTATTATTATAGCTTTTATTATTATTATTATTATTATTATTATCAGAATTATTATTATTGCTTTTATTATTATTATTATCAGAATTATTATTATTGCTTTTATTATTATTATTATTATTATCAGAATTATTATTATTGCTTTTATTATTATTATTATTATCATCATCAGAATTATTATTATTATTGCTTTTATTACTATTATTATCAGAATTATTATTATTGCTTTTATTATTATTATTATTATCAGAATTATTATTATTGCTATTTTTTCAGTTTTTTATCAGACTTATTATTTCTGTTTTTCTTTTTATTACTATCCGAATTATTATTATTGCTGGGGCTTTTTTTCATTTTTATTATTAGATATATTATTATTGCTGTATTTTATTATTATTATTATTATTATTATTATTATTATTAATACTCGTATCAATCGTATTTCTTTGCACACTGCTCACAAACACAATAGTTATTTTGTGATCAGTATATCTTACTATTTCATTCTCAGTCCAGACTGGTAAAAAGTTTGTGAACCTCTCCCGGTCAGGTCTAAGAATTAATGTGATGCAATCAGAAGTAAAAATTGTACAAGTGGAGAGTTTACAGCGGGAAAGTGATAGCAGTGCACACTCAGTAGGTGTTCATTAGTCCCCCAAACTACGTTCACAAGAAGAGAGTACCAAACAATATGGATTAGCCATACTGTAAATACCATTGCAATGCCTGTCAGACTGTGGCCAGGTTTCGGTCTGATCTGGACGACAGACCAACGTCCAGGACACTGCAAAACCACTAGGTCAACTAAGTACCATGATTAGAGACTTCAAGAGATGGGCCATGAATCTTAATCACTACCATAGCACTTCCATAACGAGCTTAATTAAATGCATTTCCAAAAGCGATACACCACAAGCACAGAGAGTCTCGTTAACCACTGTCAGGGACAGGACGGTGAGTGAGCCAAGAATTACGCCCCCCACTGTAAGACCGGGGAATGGACAGAGCTGGGAACAAGCAGAAGTGTAGAAGGAGGAGCAGCCCATGAGCCATGGCTGGAGTGTCCCAGGACACAGAGACAGATAACTAAGAAGCTCAGTATTCTTTATTGGGAGTATTTCAGTACCCCTCAATCCAATCTCACCCTTCTCCAAGTCTCAAATTCTCAAAAAGGAGCGACAAATGAACACGAGTTATTGTGGATACCCGAAAATTCAAACACGTGTCATTTCGAATTCTCTTTTCACAGAATCAGCAGCTTCCTACAAGGACATGATGACGTGCCACTGGAGGAACCTAGGTAAGAGCACTGGGCTTATAAGAATGCAGCGGCTGCTACGTTTGCACATGTTAACTTCATTTTTCCATGAATTACTTGCAGCTCTCAGCCCAGTGTGAGCAGCGAAAGCTCCTAGACAGCAGCGAAGGAATGCATGTTGATTATTGGCTATATCCGAGAGGTCATGTTTCAGACTGAAGCTGCATTTCACACCCCTAACGCGCTTGTGCTTTACGTCGCCCGGCACTCGAATCATTCCACTGGCCAAACACAGCTTCCACACACATTGTCTGACGAGAGTAAATAGCACCGTTTAAGCCTGCAGAGCAAGAAAAAACTAAACAAAACAGTGTTTCTGTTACCTATTTACAGCCAAACTACATTCCTTACGTGGGCCAAGGATCACTAAATGGCTATCTTCTCACGCCTTTTTTATAATTTCAAAGCAATGTACCATGGGTTGGATTAGTAGATGTACTGTATTAGGTCTTATTTTATCTTTATCTAAGGGTCGACTGGATCAATAGCACATAATGTAGCAATACACTGCAGGAATAATCGCCTATTTTTTCACTCAAGTCATGCCATTCTACGGAAGATTTATTTTTTAATTACCATATATGGGCGTCGTAATGTTATTGTACAGTTGTGCTCGAAACGATTCAATCCCCGTTTGAGACTGCAAGGCCGTACGAACGCAAACGTGTACATTCATATTTCATAGCTATTCAAACCGTACCATTAACATGCTGCTTAACTGTTTTGTTCCCAAAGTGTCGTCTCAAACTCATGACAGCGTAGAGCGAGATTGGGATTTAGAGAGAGCAGTGGCATACAGAGACCTTGGAGCATTAAAAAACAGCAAACATTTGCACGAGGAATGAGATTCACAGATTAAAACATTTATCGCATGCCACAAAGCGGAATAAAGGAAAAATCCTTTTTTTTTTTTTAAATAACTTATTTACTCTTCGGCAGCAATGGATATTCAACGGCGGACAAAAGGTTACAACGGCACTCTGGGTTATCGAATCCAAGTCTCATATATCCACTCAGATCAGGATCAGTTTAGGGTAAATCTATTAAACCAAATGCATGTCTTTGGACTGTGAGAGGAAACCGGAGTACCCAGAGTAAACCCACGCAGACAGAAAAACCAACCCACTCGAGCTGGGGTCAAACCCAGGACCATGTGTGCTGTGAGGTTTTACTAAGGGACTGGGTCGATATAGTTCCAAGATGCCTTGCACTTGATGGGGTTGAATCATTTTAAGTGCAAATCTACCTATCTGAAGCAAAACAAACTTTGTCCAGGAGATTACGACAAAACGTGGTCTGTTATCAGAAAGAACTGATAAACGATGTCTCGTGCCTCAAGTATTTCAAACGTTGTGAGTTTTTAAAAAACTGGATGTGCTTTTCCTCATTCACAGTGTCATAATCAAAACAGTTGCTCTAATCAGAAGGACCAAGTCTGACAGCATGCAGATTTAGATTTCTATCCAATCTATTAATCTATTAATGTAGCAGTGTGGCGAATTCCAAACATATAGATATATATATTGTGTGTGTGAGTGTGTGGTTTGTCATCTGTTGGAGTGATTGTGTTTGCTTGACACCCATATTTGTGAATCGTAAGGCCTCAGGTTCTTTTAAAAATGAAGTCATCTCAAAGAGATACAACTAGGATATACCTGCAAAGCACAACGTCCACATCATCGCTCTGTGTGTGTGTGTGTGTGTGTGTGTGTGTGTGTGTGTGTGTGTGTGTGTGCAGGCATGCCATGTTCAGACTATCTTAGTTAATATGCAGGTCATTTAGGAAAGAAAAAAAAAAAGAGTATAGTAAAGAGGTCTTCGGAGAGCATACTATACACAATAATGGAGAATATAATAAATATATAATAACAATCATACAAAAATGTACTGACCTCTTTTATATCCACATCTAGTATAGTATAGTATAGTATGGTATAGTATAGTATAGTACTATTACAAGCCCAAATCAGAAAAAGGGGCCAGTGTGGAAAACGCATATACAAAAACACAAATGTTTCTTACATTTTACGTTGATTTCAATTGAATTACAGACCGGATTATGAACCGGAGATATTTCCATTTTGTTTGTTTGTTTGTTTAGGCCTGCAACACAATCCAAAAAAAGGTACTGGAGCTGGTATTAAATAAAAATCAATAAACTAAACAGCGATGTGATTTAAAATAGGTGATTGCAATCATGAACTGGTACCCAGGGATAGACTCGGATGGCCAAAGACGGCCAGAAATGCACGAGAACACGAGCGAAACGTTCAGAACTAACGCAAGCCAAAAAGCAATCGGAGGGGATTTCTGTATTTCTAGAAATCTGGAGGGACCTCAGTGTGTGAAGGGTAAGGGATGATGCTGAGCCCATGACCTCCGGAGGTTCACAAACACCACTTAAAGCTTTGCCGTACAAAAAACAATCAGGTCCAGAGGCTCCGCCCACTTCTCTGGGCTAGGAGGCGCCTAGGCTGGACCGTCGCCACGGAAACGTGGATCTACTTTGTTTGCAGGCCTGAAATGCATTTGACCAGACGATATAAATGGAAATGAATAAACACAAACAGAACACGAGCCCAGGCGAATGTGAATGTACGGAACACGGTGTTCTTTTTTAGTAATATATGCATTTTCCATACTGTCCCAACCTTTTTCCCCATTTGGGGTTATACCACTGATATTTAAGGGGAGGCAATGGTGTGGCCAATAACCCTCTACCTTAATGATTTTATGACCCAAATCATTTCCCATGAATGGCTGGGTAAAAATGGAGAACAGCAGTACATCTGGTACAGTATTAGAGTTGAAGTCATTGGTGTTTTCAAAGTGCACACTAGCAGTAGGCGTGGCTGATCAAATCTCTATGGACTACAGTTACAAGGTAGATGTACGTAATAAACCGGTGATTCAGTAAACACATGGTATTCCTGTCTCTTCTGCTCATTTTCGTCTGTTCCTTTATTTCATTTCAGCAAGTCTCTACACTTTTATTAAAATCAGGACACAAAACGCAATTCCACCACACGAAAAAACAGCAACTGCAACAACAGAGAAAAAAGGCCATCTTCAAAAATATCGACACGGTTTCCACGTAAGTCATGGTGCTCGAAACGGACTGGTCCAACCGGTCGTCTGCTTTATGCAAATGTTTAGGCGTACAGAACAGCAAAGTCACAAGTAACAGCCAGCAGAAGATCCGTAATCCTATTCAGCATAACTACGGTTCCCAATACAAGGTTGTCACGGTTACCAAATATAAGCAGGTTTTATTATTTTTTTTTAAGATTATTTGAAATGATAGCTCTCATCGTCATACTCTAGCTGATCTTCCTGGTCCTCCTCTAGCTGGCCGTAGCGGAACCGGCGGTATACGATACCGTCCTGGCCCATGTACACAATATCTTCATCATCATCATCATCATCGTCCTCATCCTCCTTCCCACCTGCCTGTCTATCATCAAGGTCAACCAGCTGCTCTTCACGCACATACCGAGAACTGGAGCTGGCCAGGTCCCTGTACTTGGAGGAGGAGGAGGAGGAGGACGATGTTGTGCCACCACGATGACCGTCCTTGCCACTAGCGTGACCTAGCTTCTCGTAACCACGAGCAACAGCGGTGTCAGAAGTTGGCCTTTTGGAGAAGGATCGTACGACGAGTAAAGCTATAGCACCGAGGCCCACCACCAGCAGAATGGAAGTGGTGACGAAGAGGACCAGTTTTAGTGGGTGCTCCTCTTCCTCATAGTTGTGGAAGGCAAAGTTTGTAGTGAGGACACACTCACCTTACAGATCAACACAAATACAAACAACAAAAGATCAGCGCACACACACACAGTTCAACTGTAGTAATGCTGTTTCCAGTTACACGGCTGGGCAGTTTGCATACACCAATCAATGCCAACGACAATTTAGCGACACCAGTTGACCTAACGCGCATGCCTTTGGACCGTGGGATGAAACCAGAGTACCCGGAGTAAACCCACGCAGGCACGGGGAGGACTCCACACAGAAAGGACCCAGGCCGCCCCGCCCTGGGATCGAACCCGTGATCCGCCGCCTCCCCACCCAGCCCCCCCCGGTGCCGCCCCCAGGTAATAATAATAAATAATAAATAAGTGCATTTTGCGTAGTGCACCACAAATGAACACGGAAACGAGTCAAACCTGCCAAATCACTTTCTCAAAGTCACAAGGTGCCAGTCATTTTATCCTTTAAACTATTTCTTTAAATAATACTTGTTAGAAATCCTTATTCATTTGCATCCGGGCTCAGGAATTTGAACCCACTGTAAGAGGGCACGACACTTACACTTATATCAAATATAAACATAAAAATGGGACTCGGGTTAAAACGGGCCCTAGTGTTTAAGGTACTGGACTGTGGACCAGAAGGTTCAGGGTTCAAGTCCCAGCTCTGTCCCTGAGCGAGGCCCTTAGTCCAGAATTGCCTGGACTGTAATGAACTGCGAGCCGTTCTGGGTCAGGACGTCTGCTAAATGTTCTAAAAATGTTCAACATTTACCCGTGCTCTGTGTACAGTTACAGCACTCGCGTCGCTCGGCCATAGCGTCCTCCTCGCCCGCGTCCCGGGACATACAGCAGGGCAGACAGCGCCCAGCAGCCAGGAGGAACTGTGCTGGGCAGGCTGTGCAGTTTTCCGGCCCAGGCCCCTTACACTGCAGACATGGCTTATCACAGGGCTTACACTGAGAGTCCTCCTCCTGTGGAGAAACGTACCGACCCGTTACAACAACAACAACAACAACAACAACAACAACAACAACAACAACAACAACATGGCAGAAGCTTATAAAGCCCGGGGGGAGGGTATCTTTGCACACAAGCACCGTAGCGGAGTGTATCCGAGGTACCTCAGATACAAAGTACTCCCCCATGACACAGGTGGGGTCACAGGTGCCCTCTGACAGTGTGTATCCCGCGTCACATGAGCTGCAGTCCTGTACGCCTTTACCTAGGGGTCAGAGTTATTAAACAGCTTATTACAAGCACACAGCTAAAACCATCTGTATATGCCATAAGTCATTCAGTCTTATGAATGGGGTCCTGCTATTAGATCGTTCCCATCTGCCTGCTACAGAATAGCTCCTAGGCATTCGCAGGGATAACGAACCGGCGGAGCGTTTCAAACTCATCTGTGACTGATCTACAGTCAGCCAAACGACACATAGCGGCCGATGTTTTGGCTTTGCTTGACCGCCTGAGCGTCCCATTGTGGATTTTGTAGGAAACCTCTTTAAAACGGTCGCATGCCGAACCATTAAACGAGCACTTTGTGTTGCCGCTGTACATCAGGCTTCTTATTTTGACACATTTGCGTATGAAGCAGGTGCCCTCGCCCATAGTGGCTTCCATTCTGGTCCAGAGCGCAGGACCGTACCCGGACCCGTACCCACTCAGCCGACACTATCCACAGGACTCGACCTCGGAATATAAAAGCTAAAACATCAGTGTGGGATATTCGGGAGAAAGCCGGCTTTAGTCGGTTCTGTACCTGTGCATGTCCCGCAGCTGGAATGGCACGGCTCGCAGGCCGGACGGAAAGTGTCACGGTAGTGTTTGGAGGGGCAGGAAGGCACGCAACGCCTCTGCTTCTTCAGCAAGAGCAGCCCTTCTTTGCAGCTCACACAGCCCTCTGATCTGCACTCGGCGCAGGTGTCCTCACAGCGCTCACACACTCTGGAGTCTGCATCCGCATAGCGACTGTTAAATAAGGGCCGTGTTTAATACCGTTCCGTAACGGCACGAACGACTGACCACCTGAGCCGATATGCCAATAAAAAAAAAGACTTGAGGCGCATGTGCTATCCCCTGCGTGCTCTTTGGGGGTTCTTACCCAGGTCGGCAGGTCTCAACACATTCCTTGCCCTCCCTGTAAAGGTGGGCCTTGCAGCTCAGACATTCGTGGCCATGACGTCCGGAGCAGCTCAGGCAGTTATGGTGGCAAGGCTCACATGCCTGGGTTTCCCCAGCAAAGAATCCTCCAGGGCACTCCTCCACACACGTTCTATCTGTAAGTCAGGGGGTCACATACGCAAGTTAGAACGTTCAACTCTAAATGGAACTGGAACACTCCCTCGCCCAAAAAATGGAATGCCGATTTATCTTCACACACTACGTCTCGGCCGTGTTTTTTTTTTCTTTTTTTTTTTTTTCCCGTATTTACCACTAGCTCTAAATTCCATTTTTTTTGCCCCCTCCTACGTGTTAGAGGCCTGCAGCGCGTGAAACGGACAAACGTATGCCAATATGCTTGACTCACTGAGCAGGTAGAGGTTCGAATAGCAACTGAGGCAGTGGCTGGGCTCAGGACCCGAGCACTGACGGCAGCGTTTGTGGCACAGGTGGCACTCGCCGTCGCGGTTACTGTAGTGGTGCGAGGGACAGCTGGGACGTGCGGCACAAGACCCACGGACATCCGTCTTCAGGCCCTCTGGGCAACTGGTGCAATCTGTCTCCAGTGGACCTGAACAGGTCTGGCATGTGGCGTGACACTCTGGTGAGCACCAGCGTCATAAGAAAAACAACAATAAGGCTTAAGAACGGCAGTTCGTTAATCACTACTACGCTGCGTCTGTAACTAACTTGCATAAGCACACGCTCACCGGCCACCTTATCATTTTCAGAGCTTGCTCTCAACTCCGTTCAGAGATGCTCTTGTGCACGATGAGCACTGTTATCCAGAGAACTGCCCCTGCCTTGATATTTAATCGTCCTCTGAGAATTGGTACATAAACGTCGCTACAAACACCAGAGACACGGCTGTGGTTGGAAACCCCAGTAGATTAACGCTTTCTGAAATGAAAGCTTTACGACATTCTGTGTTCTTAAAAGGCCAGTCCCTTACTGAGCAAGCCTAGGGCGACAGGGGCAAGGAAAAACTCCCTGACTATAGTAAAAAGGGCTTTGGCTCATTAGGTGAAGATCAGATGAACGGGGTGTACCTAATCAAGTGGCTGGTGAGTGTAAAAGCGCGTACAGGACAGCTATCCTGCTATCACTGTTCTGATTCATGTAGCAGGATAAAAGCCTGCGGGACGACCAGGGGCAGATACTTATGACGATCAATGCTCATTTCTGGCTCTTTGTGTGTTCATACTTACCCACGCACTCTGCAGATAGACTGTCTCTGTAGGTGTGTGAGGGACAAGCGAAGATACAGGCTCCGTTATGGAAGGTGCTGTCACTATCAGCACAGGTGTCACACTCATTAGGTCCGGGTCCATGGCACAGCTCACAGTCCGAGTGGCAGCCACCGCACAGGCCTCGTTCCATATCCTTATAAAAGCCACCAGGACACTCTGTCACACAGCTCGCCTCGTGCAGAAACGTCCCGTCACACTCTGCGATCGTGGAGGAGGGGGGAAAAAAAGGAGGAATGACGTCCGATACGTCTGAGCGTTTCATACATCTAATCTGTCACGTTCCGTACGCTACTTCCCAAGGCGCTATTAAATGCTATACGATTCGGATCTACTGTGCAACTCGGTGCCGCTGCCAGTGTTATCCAGTAATGCTCGGTCCTGGCTGGAAGAAACGCAAGCAGGCAAAAGCAAGCCATGTGCAACTACAGCCAAAAGTTTGTCAACAGCCATGCTCTTTCGTGTCGCCCGTCATTTCAGGCAGTGTCAGACAACGGTCGTCTCTCATAACCCTAACCCTAACCCTAACCCGTGAACCAGACATCACAGAAGCCCTAAAGGTGGATACAGAGAACCCAAACCCTAATCTAAACCCTAACCTGGCACCGTGCCTCCCAGAGGTCCATCCACTGTCCCTAAACGACTGGAATTCGATCTAAAGGAGACGAAAAGGGAAGCCTAAAAAAAAAGAAAAGACTAGAGTACCGCAGTCAGTAAGTGCAAAGCGTCTTGTCCTTACTTGTGCATTTTCCTTCCTCTGCACACAGGACGCAGCCCTGTGGACACTGTATGCATTCGCTCCCTCTGAGAGTGTGTGCAGGCGGACATGTTTCCACACACTCGTGGTTGTGAAGCACCATGGGCTGTTTGCACCCGAGACATTTCGTTGCGCTCTGCTCACATGATGTACAGTCCTGGGCACAGCTCTTACACACCAGTCCTGCTAAATAGTAGCCTCTGCCAAAAGCAATCAAGCACGCACACACACACACACACACACACACACACATGTTTACAATTACAAATTCTCCAACTAATTAACTAAAGTTAATTCAGAGCACAGTCGTGAGGTCAACCGGCACGTCTAAAGTGCATCAGTGTGAGTAACGTGTGTGTGTCTGTGTGTTGGTTAAGCCTATCTTGAAAACAGCAGGGCAGGTCAGGCAGACACTGCAAAAGGACGCAGGGTACCGACATGTTTTGGGAGATGTGAGGACCAGAGCACCCAGATAAATCCCACTCAGGCATCTGATTTTAAAAAAACGATAAATCAGGGATTCGGACCTGGAGCACTGGCGCAGGCACCGCCCGTCCTGCAGGTAAAAAGCACTTTTTCGTGAAGTCAGGCAGCGAGTGCAGTGTCGCTCATCCCGGCACTGGGCACAGCCCTGTGAACACACTTCGCACTGCCCGCTCTCCATACTGCCAAAGCTGCCTGTTGGGCACCGTGCCACACACAGCTGTTCTGTGCTCAGATATCGCCCTGAAAGATCCCCACACACACACACACACACACACACACACACACACACACACACACAGAGTCAGAGCCAAAGTTTACAGAGTCAGAGTTACAGAAACGTACGGAGGGAATCCCAGACCTGTGACGCAGGTGCTGCACTGATTCTTCAGTCTTCCCCAACACACCTCACACGTGGGATGGCACGTCTCACACTGCCCATCATCTGGACGGCAAATAGAAACAAATCAACGACAAGGCTAATCGGACCGAATTCACTCTTAACAGTGATGACACGAAAAGTGAGTATCATCAAAAGATCCTTCTAGATATTTAAGTAATCCCACTGATGCCACAGCTCTCTTGATCTGGGCTCAAGTATCATCACTGCCCCCGGGGCAGGGCAGGGCAGGGCAGGGCAGGACCCATGGGGAGACGTTAAGAAAAACATAAACACAGAAAGATCTAAACTGAATCACGTATCGAATTTCGCCTAACGTGATCACAGACGATTTTTTGAGATACAAATTCGACAAGTTAATAATTTAAATATAACATCATAATTGCTATTGTCTTAACCTGGTTAACGGGGCCACATCGGGACGGGATGGTTTTGGTCCTAATAAGCGGCTGGGACGATTAATCGAACATGCCCTAT
>JAUZST010009891.1:0-12720 GCA_034779995.1 Parotocinclus haroldoi | reverse complement strand
TATATAATATTTATACATTTAGTATTATGCTTCGCATGCTGAGTATCTATACATTGTGTTGTAGATAGTTTCGAAAAACTTGGTTGCAAATTTTTTTTCAATGAACAAAGTTCTTAAGCAACAGTAGTTCTTGTTTGTACGTTCGATATACGTGTAAATCACACAATAAATATTTCATAAACATTTAATATGTTACATACATGCAAGTCCCATCTTGTAACATAGGGCATGTTCGTTTAATCGGACCAGTCGGTTATTAGGACCAAAACGATCGTGTCCCAATGTGGTCCGATTAACCGAAATCAACTGTATACCCACATTCTTTAGAACCAAGGAAAAAAATGTCTCACACTACTGCATTTTATTTGGTGCTTTCTTTATTTCAGTAATGGGAATTGCTTATACTTTTGTTTATCAAATTACTGCATACCAACCTCAAAGACTAGACCAAGACTTTGACAGTAGCCTTGCAACTCAGGGTAGACTTTCTCCCAAAAGGCATTTCGTTCGCTTGTAAAATCTGGCAAATTCAATTAACATGTTTAGATTAACAGAAGTCTTTTTTATATACATGACAAAAACGTTTTAAAACAGGAAGACAATAAAATCAAGTCAGTACAAGAGTTCATAGATTAAAGTTTTAGACTTATTCCATATTTAGAAATTTTTAGTATTCAGGGTGCATCACACACTTGCAATATTATGCACTAATATAGGAAAACACTAGACAATATTTTAAATGGTGCAGATATTCCTTTTTTCACATAGCGATAAATTATCAGACACAAAACCTTTACCTGCAATGCGGCTACAGACACATTAAAGAAATCTTCTTACCTGACACTGTTGAGCTCAAGAATAAGCGCACTACGTTGGATGGAGGCTGCACACAATGTGCATGGTGTCCACGCAGTGCCTCAATTCCCAAAGTTTCCCTTAACTCAACCACAGTCATTCCTTCTGAACTCATACTGCTTAGACACCTCCAACCTCAGCCCATCAGCTGTAATCCTCTGTATCAGTGTTCTACTACACAAATATCAAGCAATGGGTAAGTGTACTAAAAGGTATTAAAATGTCATAGCATACATAAACCTAAGCACAATCGCCACTGGAGTCAGACGTCTAACCTTCCTTACTGAAATACAAGCAGTCTGGAATATAGTCCCATATTTACTGATCGCCAGAACGTGTTTGTGCTTGACTCTCATCGTCATTTTATCCACAGAGATCAGGTATGCCAGGAGAAATCTTTGTTTACCACGTCTCCCCGACTTGCTGATGGTACACCTGGGAGAGGTAACACCTGCTGTTCCACCTAATGACAGGAGCAGGTTAGAACGCTAAACATCCATTTGGCACAAGCTGTAAGGCTTGCAGAACAGATTGCTTAAACTCTTTGAGATATGAATATTGTTCAAAAATGGCATTCCCCCCGTTTCTTGAACCCCGTGAAGTATGGTAGGCACTAAAACATTAGACAAAATAGTCCAACAACTTGCATTTATTTAAGAGTTTGGGGTGTGGCCTCGTGCTCTATTGTGCACTAACATACCATTTGCATCAATTAATTGTTACCAGTTGTTTATAGAAAGCCTCAGAAGTATGCACTGTCCTGAGGGAAGCAATCAAAGTTCTCAATTTGTTTTCATCTGCATTGTGCAGATAATTGTTTAGAGGACTTCATTCAACAGCTTATTTAACAGTAACTAATGGTACAATGCAAATGTAAATAACATATGCCAACTCTGCAAAGCTGTCACTGGTGGGTCATTGAGCAAGGTCTTTAATCGACAATAGCTTGAACTATAAGGCTGTATCAATTGTAAGTCGCTTTGGATAAGGGTGTCTGCTAAATGACTTAAACATCAACAATCAACGGGGCGGGTCATGAATATTTCTGCGAAGCAACTCACAGTGCTGAAAATGGAAATGGCTGGCATTAAACAGGCACAAAGTGTAGTCACTTAAAACTGCTTTTATTGGTGAAAGAAATTTTGAAGTAGAGCTGCATCACAATTTCACCTACTGAACATTTTTGGCCAAAAAAAGGTTTTTGGTTTTCAGCCAAAAGAGAGGGGACAAAAACAACTTAAAAAGTATTATTCTTGGAAGCTTGTTTATTTGTTTGGGGTTTGATGTCATGTCTACATTTGGGAAATGTTCCTGGCAGAGGGTTTCTTAGGATGGGTTGATCTTACTGTTTATGTTCATCAGCCTATGATTCCTATTTGGGTAAGAAATTTTAAGACTTTGTTTTTTTTTTGTTTTGTTTTAGTGCACCCAGCATGTCTGGGAAATCCAGACACCATTGGAGGTACTTGGTTATTATACAGTGTGTTCATTGATATAATGGTTTGACTGCTATTGCAAATTGGCAAGGGGTACCTCTTTTAGGTGTTGTTCATGGCTAAGTTGTATGCGTCCAATATGGCACCTGATCCTTATGGTTTGGTCTGCTCTGTTGGGAAGGATGGTTTTTAATCCAACTTTTATGGTGGGGTATATCTCACATAGCTTATTGTTTTGTTGAATTTCCCACATTAGCTACCATAGTTTTCGATGTATGTTGAGATTACAGGTTCAGTACCTGTTACTGGCAGTTTTAGATGTGGTATGTGCATGGTAGGGGTGTTCTGTGTCAGTCTGCTAGCCTTTTAATTTCCTGGGATGCAGATGTGTTCCAGCATCCAGCATATTTTATATCATATTTTTATTTTGTGATGTTTTAGTTAGGATGTGCTTCAGGAAGAATGAGTCCAGTGCTTGAAATTACAGATTTCTTTATATGCATGGTTTCTGTATGATTCAGTGTCATGGCTATATCAATTGCTTCAGCAATCAGGATAGAGCTCGATTTTGGAATTTCTGTGGTCTGGGAGCATGTCACTGATGTTACTGCTGCAACATGGTTTGGGGTATTTTCCACAGAAGAGCAAAATGATTGTGAATTTTCCTCGTCTGGGGCTCCATGGAAGATCTCACTTTGCGGGGTCAGGTTCTGATTCTAAGAGAGGTCAGGAATCAGCCCATAACTAAGTGAGAGGACCTGGTCAATGATCTGATGAGAGCTGGGACCACAGTATCAAAGATGACCGTTAGTAACACACAATTAAAATCCTACAGGGCAAGCAAAGTCTCCCTGCTCATGTCAGAAAATGTCCAGGCCTGGTTTAAGTTCATGATGATATGGTCAGATGAAACCAAAAGAGCTTTTTGGTATGAACTACACTTGAATGAAGAAGGATGAGAACACCCTTTCAACCGTTAAGTATGGAGGTGAAAACCATACTTTGGCTGTGCTTTTCTGTAAAGGGGACAGGACGACTGCACCATATTGGAGAGAGGATGGATGGATGGGGTCATGTATTGTGTGATTTTGGCCAACAACCTCCTTCCCTCAGTAATAGGATTGAAGATGGGTCGTGGCTGGGTCTTTCAGCATGACAATGATCTGCAACCCACAGCCACGGCAACTAAGCCAAGTCTCCAGACCTGAACCCAATAGCAAATCTTTGGAGGGAGCTGAAACTCAATGTTGCCCAGCAAGAGCCCAGAAACCTGATGCCAAAATTATGATCAAGAAGTACAGGAAACATCTGGCCTCTGTAATTGTAAACAAAGGTTTCTGTACCAAATATTAGGTTCTATACATATTATATGCAATAAAATGCATACAATTTGCTTTAGAGACCCCAGTTAACCTAACATGTATGTCTTTGAACCGTGGGAGGAAACTGGGTACCCAGAGTAAACCCTCGCAGACATGGGGAGGACATGCAGACTCCATTCGAAAATGATCTCCGGTTTTGACCAATCATTCTACAAACTATCTGATCAATTGGTGATCGGTAAATCTCTAGTTCTGTGAATTACTGTTCACAACAAATACCTCACGCATTTTGTCTCAGCCTATTCAAAATCTGGGTATCGGCCTAGTACATGTATTTCACTGCAATGTTAATAATACCAGACCCTAAAGATATAGTTCATTCAACCACTTGAGCGTGCAACAGGAGTAAGAATATTCACATCATACCATACTGGTAACCGTTGGTCTTTAATTACTTACAGTAATATCACTGTAACAACTAAAATCATCATACTGAGCAAACTTTAATTAACTACTTAAAAACTACAAGGCAAGATAATTGTTGCCAAACTTGTTTTCCTTTACATGTGGCCAAGCTCTTTTTCATTTTAATTAAATGTTGAGAGTTTGAGGGAACATGCGATTGCTGAAGTGACTTTTCACAATATTTATTCAGAAAACCAGTCTTTAATTTGGTGTGATAATGGTCCATAGAGAGGCATTTATGATGGAAATATTGCTTGTCAACAGGCGCAAGGTTTTCCTGGTTCCAGGTCAACTGACAGTCCTTTGCTCAAAAGGAAAGCATCTTGCTTGGGCTCCCGACCCAAGAACTTCTTCAACATTTCAGCTGCATCCTCTGAGCCGCCAGGCTTCAGAATATAATTCCTATAGTCCACACCCACCTGAGGGGCAAAGCAAATGAGTAGCATGGCTTTCAGTGTGTCACAGTACTATGTCATGTCAAGGTTGCTCTATTCAGTTACATAGATATTAGTTAATTGCTTACACATTAGTACAGTGGCACTTGTACTGACCTTTGAGTTCATGATACCCTCTGGCTTGAAGCGGGCATAAAACATGTCCATTGAAAAGACCTCACTCCAGAGGTAACCGTAATACTGAGCATCATAACCACCTGCCAGATGGCCAAAGGTTGCTGGCATATTTGTACCTGTACAGAACACAATAGTAGTTTAGCAGTTCATTGTCTGTGTCACTGCTAGCTGCATACAGGGGGAAAATGCTGCACAATGAAAACATAACTCTATAATAAGCAATAAAGTGAAAGCGTTTACCTGGGGTGGCAGGTATTCCCAAGACCTCCTGACATAACTTGGCATACTCTTCTGCTGGATCAACTCCTGTTTTTGTGTGAAGAGCTTGGTCCAACTTAGCTAAGACTATCTGCCTCAGGTTAAATAAACCTAAAACACAAAGATTTACCTACTTAAAAGTTCTGTGATTAAAATGTGATATTGCATTGGCTGTTCTGTAAAGTACTATTTCTTCGAGTGGACTGGTTGTGTGCCAACAGTGAGGTATGTTTATATTTCATCGATTGCATATATAATTTGTTTCTACAGTGTGTGTGCTTGTTCATGTTTGCTCGTAAATGAGGAAGCACTGGGTTGTGCATTTCCTGAAGGGAGTCGTGCATATATCAGTTTATGTTTCGGATGCTGTATGGCTGTTTGCGTTCCAATCGTGTTTTCAGTTGCATCTCTGACACGGCATGGTTCCCTTCTTTCAGGTGTAAGAGTAAGAAAGTCAATTTGGAGTGTACAATGTAGTAAGACTGTATGGTTTGCTCGATTATGGAGATATGGTTTGGTGTGAGTCTTTATGATGGGGTATATCTCCAGCATGTTTAGCCTTAAAGTCTCCTACTAAAGCTATCATTTGTTTCTGATTAATGATTGTGTGTCTGACTGTATGAGTTTATAGATTTACTAATTTTATAGATTTATTAAGATTTACATAAGGTTTTCCTAGAAGGAAGATCATTACCTGTATTTGCAAGCCGGGACTTTATGAGTTTCTCCAGCAGTTCCTCTGGGATTGGGTCACTGGTCTTGTAATGCTTAGACATTCGTTGCAGTGGCTCCTTTTCCCACACCCAATTCTCCAGCATCTGAGATGGAGCCTCCACAAAATCCCTTTCCACATGAGTTCCACTGAACATGGCAAAGTCCGCCTGCAAAAAAATAAATAAATAAAATAAAAAAAAAATAAAATAAAATAAAAAAAAACCACCCCCACAGACACACACAGACACACACAGACACACACACAGACACACACACAGACACACACACAGACACACACACCCACACACACCCACACACACCCACACACACCCACACACACCCACCGACACACACAGACACACACAGACACACACAGACACCGACACACACAGACACCGACACACACAGACACCGACACACACAGACACCGACACACACAGACACCGACACACACACCGACACACACACCCACACACACACCACACACACACCACACACACACCACACACACACCACACACACCACACACACCACACACACCACACACACTACACACACACCACACACTTTCTGCATTAAAAACAAAAATACAAACAACGATGCAAAACTAAAAAGAGAAACTAATCTCACCTGTGCACAGAGCTGGTGCATGACATGACCAAACTCATGGAAGTAGGTCTCCACCTCATCATGCTGCAGCAGGGAGGGGGCATCGGCAGTTGGTTTGCTGAAATTGGCCACCATGGCTGCCACGGCCATCTGCCTGGTCCCATCAGGCAGCAGACAGCCAGGCTGCAAGCCAAAACAGGCAGCATGCCCATACTTTCCCTCTCTGCAATAAGAAAGGAGCAACTGCCAACCTGTTGTGAATTATGATCCCGAATAATAAAAGTCTAATTTTTCAGCAGGGTATCAGACACTGTGTCAGAAATATTAGTGCTTTACTTAGCCCGGTAATAAACAATGGCAAAACAGCAGCTTGAAATATTGTATAATTTAAAGAACATTTGAAATAGTTTTAAAATGGAACAATCAAGCACATTTAAGCCATTACTTGATATGTCGCTGGCTGCTTTCACTCTACTAATGCATTTTCAGATATATCTATTAAGACCAAACTATTCATATTAGTACCTGGGGAAAAGGTCCAGGTAGAACTGTCCTACCACCTGATCAGAGGTGCGGTCTTTGACACAGTAAAGCTTGACATCATCATGCCACACAGGTGCACCCTCCACCTGCTTGAAGGAGAGGTTCAGCAATTCCTGGTAGATATCCAGCAAACCAAGGGTCACCACCTCCATGGGGAAGTACTCTTTCAACAGGTTCTGGTCTACGGCATACTGAGTTTCCTCCACCAGAGTCATGTAATAACGCATGTCCCAGGCATCCAATTCACTATTGAAGGGCAACTTTCTCTTCTCACATTCTTTTTCCTTCAGCTTGAGGATGACTGCACGTTCCTCCTCACCTAGCGGCTTCAGCTTACGAGCCAGCTCCTCTAGCGGAGAAAGTGTATTGAGAACCAACAAATCAGGCATTTCAATACAGCCAAGCATTGAAGATACAGTACTAGGGGTATGAAACAAAAAAAAGATATATTTTTTGTATATATTCTCTGGAATTGTGTCAATACCAATAATTAGACAATATTTTGAGTACATTTAGGGTCTAAATTACTAAAATGTTGTTTGAACTCCTTTCTGCATACCGCCTTAATTGACACGGTGTCTTTCATTATGTAGTTGGTGACAGCATTTGTTATGTGTTGCCATTAGTTCATTTTCTTATCGTAAGGCACTTTTTTGCACAATGCTTCCGCTAAAGTGTGCCAAGTATGCTTGTGCCGATATCTTATCTGGTTTATGCCAGTCATAGACAGCTCATTCCTGAAGTTTGTCGTAAACTTCATATTCGACACGGTGGTTAGTAGACTGTGAAACAAGGTCGTTAACAGCATATGATTTCCAATATAATTTGAATTCTGAGCCAAATCACCTCCAATTGAGAATGAGCCACATCTAGCACTTAAACCTAGCAAGCCTGGTTGTGTCCGTCTCTCTCCTGGCACAGTTTGTTTACTTATTTCTCACATTAGTCATATGCTTTTAGGTAGAACACTAGAATGATTTTTGGTGCTAACACACTCCATGCACTCTTATACCTTTATTCATGATGCAGTGAATATGTGAACTCAGTGTGTTTTTGACTTTATCAAGTATGTCAGTGTACACATTAAAAAACAACACTTAAGATATTATCGTAGACGGCACATATTGCACACCCTTATCAGGTACCTTAAATTTACAAAGTGGAAAAAAAACATTAATGTAACAATAAATTAGAATCCTTTAAAGAGTATATGTAAAAGTGAATTGGAATATAAATGAATTAAAATTGATTACCAAGAAACGATGAAACCTTTTTAGAGGATTTGGCCATATTCATCTCCAGCACAAAGTCTGCGTGTGTGCTAAAGCCCAGCAGAGCACTCTTCTGAGAGCGCAACTCAACCAGCTCCTTCAGGATAGCACAGTTCTCCTGTAAATAAAGTCTTTAATAAATGACTATTACCAGTGTATGGTTTAAAGAAGGACAGTCAAATGAATAAAATAGTCGATCATGATCATTTTTTTTTTGTTTACTTCCATTTGACCCCAGAAGGCACCACACAGCCGTACAAGTGGGCAACATACACTTGAAATGTGTATGAAATGTGCAATTAGTTTATTAAAACACAAACCTCAGCAGTGATGGCCAGAACAATAACTTTTCATATGCATTGTTTGTATTAGCAACTATTATAAGAAATTATCTTGTATACAATGCAATAAACTGCTTTAATTTATGCATTTAAAAGTCTACTGTTGAACAATATTATGCAATGCATATGAGTACAAGATATGTCCAAATTGACTAAAAATTATGCTCCCTATACTGATTTAATGGTTTAGGGCTGCATGAGTGCTGCCGGCTGTTCGGATGCTACAGTTCATTAAGGGAATCATGAATGTGAACATGTACTGTGACATATTGAAGCAGAGCATGATCCCTTATTATTCCAACACGACCACTGCCTTGCTAAAGAAACTGAGGGTAAAGGTCATGCATGTCTTCAGACCTAAACCCTATTGAGCATCTGTTTAGGAGTACAAGGTATCGAGCATCCACCAGCTCTGTGATGATGTCATGGAGGAGTGGAAGAGGACTCCAGTGGCAACCTGTGAAGTTCTAGTGAAATTCATACCCAAGAAAGTTAAGTGCTGGAAAATAAGTTGCGACATAATACTTTAGGCACAATTTGGCCAACTTCATTTAGAGGTACTTACTTTCGTTGCCGGCGGTTTAGACATTAATGGCTGCATGTCTAGTTATTTTTTTATTTTATTTTTTATTAGTGGCATATGTTGAGAAAAAAATAAAAAAATAGTTACAAAAAATGTGAGGAGTGTTCAACATCATATCTGGGGAAATATATTAAAAATATTAAGGGTTTAGTCAGCCCCAGTAAAAGACGTACTTTTCTTTGCTCATTTTGTGTGGAAAGGGTATGGCGAAAGATGTCTGACTGGTTTAGTAACAAAATGTGAATACTGTCATTTGTAAACTATAAAGTTCCTCAAACTTCTATAATACAACCGGTTTTATTGCAGAGGTTTGCAGCATTGCCAAGGAAAGACCAACCTCTTTACAGCGAGAATTGAAAGCTTCTTCTAGCTTTTTGCGGGTCTCTGGGACATAACATTTCTTCATGGTGGGAAAATAGTGAGGGTACTTGAGGGTCAGCTTAAGCTTTCCCGTCTCATCCTTCTCCAAGGAGTTGAGGAAATCTTCAGGGAGTCCACCTAGAATAAATAAATAACGGTCATAACATTTTCAGTATTTCAGAGTCATTTGCTTGCTAAATAGTCTACAGATTCAAATAACAGAGTATAATGAATGAAAATAGAAAAAAAAAAAAAAAAAAAAAAACATGACACCTGACTAAATAGTATTAGTTTGACAGATTAAACTTTTACCATAAAACATTTGGGCTCACCTAGCTCCTCTTGAGTGAAAGTAAGACTGGTGGTGTCCTCATTTAAATGTTTGCTGAAATCGATACTCAGTGTGCTCAGTTTCTTTTTTATCCTCTTAATCTCCTATTACATGAAACAAAATACATTCAGATATTACATTGCTTATATTAATTTTACTTATATACCTTGACTCGGGTAAGAAACAACATTATAAACAATTCATGCCTGATGGACCCATAACTATCTGACCTCTTGTGTCTCCTTGGGTAGATGGAGTCCATTTCTCTTCCCCAATTTTATCAGTCTCTCCATGTATCTCTTTGCTTCAGGTGTCATGCTCTCTTCCTGTAGCTTTTCCTGAGAATAACAGTAACGATTAGCATAATAACTATTGTGCACAACTATTTTAAAAGGTTTTTTTTTAATGCTTTATACAGAAAAATGTGCATTGGTGTTACAATCTGAGGTACTATTATCCATCGGAGAAAACGGCAACCGTAAAAAGTGCACAAAATCTAATCAATGCATTTATTCATTCATTTTCCTATCTACACTTTCACGAGACCAATTGACCTAACACACATTTGGGATGTGGGAGGAAAGCAGAGTATCCAAAGATTAACCACACAGACATGAGGAGACCCAGGAGATGGAGTCCAGACCAGGAATAAACCACACAAAAATCTGAAGCTATGTGGTGACGGTGCTAACCATATGCACCGTAAATATATTTAATAATATGCAGTTTTATACGCAGACCAAATGTATTTTTATATATATATATATGCGGGGAGTAATGCCAGGCTCATAAAGAGAGCACATATAAACACAGCTGGCAAACAAATGTAGCACAAATGTAACACACACTCGGCAAATAAACAAATTCTGAAACCCACCTAATCTGCTGTGCTGTAGCAATAAAAGGTACAGCAGATCAGTCACACCAGCAAAGATCACACTAACTCGTCATTCTATTATTTTATTGATTTCAAATGGTTTCGTAAGGTGAATGTTTTTGACAGCATTTTAATTGCACTATGTTTTTTGTAACTGGATCTTTTTTTTTTACGTTTTTACATTCTGTAAAGTACTTTTAATTGCCTCGTGTATGAATAGTGCTATAAAAATAAATTTGCCTTTCCACTGTTTCATATATATATATATATATGAATAAATAATAATAATAATAATAAATAATAAACAAAGTATTACCATACACTATTAGACAGATGCATAAATGGAAGTGAATTTTAAAAAAAAAAAAAAACAACAACAAATAAAAAAAAAAATTTAAAAAAATGTATTTGTTGTTTTTTTTTTTTTTTTTTTTTTTTTTTTAAATTCACTTCCATTTATGCATCTGTCTAATAGTGTATGGTAATACTTTGTTTATTTTTTCCCATTACTGTACTTACCGCTTTTGGAATTATTTGCCTATTCCTCTAGGATTAAAGTGAGGGAGAGGAAGCAGAGCATACTGCCCCCCTGTGGCACATGGATGCAACTTTCAGAAAGCAATGGGAAAAGCTCTTCTTTCAAGGTAACTTTAGTACCGGTACTAATAAAATTCTGAATCCTACCATTTTTAATGGCAAGGTATTGCAATACTTTTCTAGTTTTGGTATACCGTTCAACACTAATCGTCATTATACCATTGCTAAAGCAACAAATCGAGTAGTGGCCAAATAATTATATATTTATATTCCTTTTCACATAAAGTCTGGACTACATAATGTGCAGTTCCACAGAATGCAGTCTGAAGGTTGAGTGAAGCATACCTCTGTGTGATTTAAAGGAAACTGCAAATAAAATGATACATAAACAGCTAACCTGAAGAGCAACAATCCTGTTGTACACATCAACTCTCATGCTCATCTCTACATCAAATTCTGAGAGCTTCTTGTCTGCCTCAGTACTAGCTGTGCGCACATCCTTACAGGGGGAGACATGCTGAGGGAAATCCAACATGTTCCTCTGGACTGGAAGAAAAGAATGAAGAAATGTGCATGAGTCAATGGATCAGTCAGTCTCAGTTAAGAAACACCATTTAAATATGTTTAATTCGTAACTAGAATGATTTATAGACAGATAGACACCATTCTAGTTACCAGTGGCTTTTGATTTCATTTTGAAATATCCCCTATTTTTTGTGAGCAGTCTATACATGCATATAATATATAGGGATATTCCAAAATTAAATATATCCTTTGTAAGCTGGTATATCCTAAAATGTGGAGAAAGCAATGGCAAACTACTCCACTATCCTGCCAGAATACTTCTTGGATCACATCGATGAAAGACAGAAATGTGTGGGGATCGATGATCCATCAAGTGACCGAGACGCGGCCATGACTGTACCGTTAATCCAATCCATCCATACACTAAAGTAGCGAAGTATAATGCTGAAAAGTCGGGTCCAATCTGATCCCATATTGGTATTGGCTCAGATAGTGGCCTCATTAACTGATCAGAAATCATACAGACAGGGTCAACCCACTCACCAATCCATATTCCATTTTACACCCTACCATGGCTACTTCAGTCTGCAGCTGAGTCAGCAAATACACTGCTCATAAAAATCAGCTGATATTTCATTATGAGGTATTTCCCAATGTTAGCAAGTAGTATAGTAATAGCGGTTGGTTTAACTACAGTGTCATTTCTAACCAGGTACATGATAAGGAGACATGAAATTTAATTCAACTTATTGCTTCCTACCAACGCATTTTATACACTGCCACAATTAGCATAAAAATACATTTATATTAAAGAAGCATCCACATCTGCCAGGACCGGTGTGTCAGGTGATCACATACGTCATCACATGGTTTGGTTTTGTAAATAAGAAAAAGAAAAGAATCAAAATCGACAAAACGCAATTGATGCCCAATCCTACAAAGTACCAGCAAAAGTAATTATAATATCAAAGAAACAAATAGCCTCCTGTATCTTAGCACTTGTGCACTGGAATGGGATCAGAACTGAATAAATGTGGATTTCAATTTCAATTTCAATTTTATTTATATAGCGCTTTTTACAATGTAGCATCGTCTCAAAGCAGCTTTACAGTAATACAATT
>JAUZST010009890.1:0-12721 GCA_034779995.1 Parotocinclus haroldoi | reverse complement strand
CAAAATTTATTTATACAGCGCTTTTTACAATGGAGCATTGTCTCAAAGCAGCTTTACAACAGTATATTATCTAAAAACGGCCAATCCCAGTCTGAGCAAGCCTATGGCGACAGTGGCAAGGAAAAACTCCCTTTTCCACCCCTTAAAATCCTGCAGACAATTACCCTTTATAGTCAGTGCTATATAATGGTACTATTAGGTTTAAAATAACTTGCAGTGTAAATGAACATGCATGCTGTTTGGACATGGCCAGTAAACAAATGAACCCTATAGCCACACAAAAATACGTACAGATACAGGCCCATTTTGTTTTAATTGAAACATAGGCGCTTCTCTGTGCACATACTGATACAAATCAGGACAGACCTGACTGCAGATGTTTGATTATCAAAGGGCAGCATGGTGGCGCAGTGGTTAGAGCTGTCCTTTCAGATAATCAGAGACCAACCCTTCAATTCTCAGCCCGGACTCCGCCTGTGTAATTTGCATGTTCTCTTTGAGACTGGATGGGTTTCCTCTAGCTTCCCACATTCCCAAGACATGCTTTAGATCAACTGGTGCCACTTAATTAAAACCCAGTGTAAGTCATTTTGCCCTGCGATTGGACAGCATGATCAGGTTTGGTCCCACCTTGCACCCTGTGCTGCCAGCTAGGCCCCAGCTTCGCTTGAGGCTGAATTGGATCAAACGTGTATGAAAATGAATGAATGGATGAACTGTTAATCAATTTAAATGACGCGACCACAGGCTGCGGCTACTGTGTTTTGAAGTGACATAATGGAGAAAATATGTTATAGCCGTACAACATCGTTATCCGTATTAAGGCCCAAGTTATTCTCTATGTATATGATAAGCAGCAGCACTGCGGACTTTTGCCCAAATACATTTATCAGATAAATGAATCAAGGTCTGCATGGAGAAAAAAAAAACTAATGGACAACGAGAAAAGTCTGCACCTACTTATTCACTATACATATCAGTTGTTATAGAAGTTTTACATCTGGCAGGACAATTGTACGCATAAAAAACGCCATCGTACCTCAGAGAAGTAATGAATGATGCTGAGAGGCAGCGTCTATTTTGCTGGTACGAAAAGGCAGCAGCAGTTTTCGGCTGAGCGTCGCTGCAGTCGTCTTTCCGCTCCGAGCTGCGGACCTGCGTCTGTTTGGGTTTGACGTATTAGAGCAGAATCATTCTGTACCCTCCAGCTACACAGACTGACAGCAGCATGAACCAATCAGCACAAAGCTCAGCCTAGCAACATAGCACTGATTGGTCAAACCGAGCTATAAAAACAAATGAACCGTTACCTACCACCTACCTGCTGCGTCAACTAGGTCAATTTGTACCGTTAAAAATGGAAGGTAAAAGTGAGCTAAAAACCTGCCTACATTATCATTACTACTTCTTGTTGTCCTATAGCTGATATAATATTGAGTCATTTTAATACAGTTTGATGAATCAAGTTGCCTGTTGGTTCAGATTCAACTGAATTATTCATGAATGAGTGATTCAAAGATTCAAACACTGGACTACTGAACGACCTCAGAATAGCAACTTTATTTCCCCCTGATAATAAAATAACTATAGTTATAACAGGCAGCACCGCTGCGTCACACCAAGAAGGTCCCGGGTTCAAACCTTGGTCTTTTCTATGTGGAGTCTGCATGTCTGTGTGGGTTTACTCCAGGTACTTCGGTTTCCCCCACAGTCCAAAGACATGTCGGGTTAATTGCCTTCTCTAAAGCAGCCCTAAGCGCATGACTGTGTGTGTGCCCTAGGATGGATTGGCGCTCCGTCTGGCCCTTAAGTGGAAGATAATGGATGGGTGGATAGTTATAATATAACACTTTTGTATTATAATATTCTTATAATGTGTAAAAATCTCAAATATGTACACGTTACATTATTCTGGGTATTGTAATCTTATGGATACAGCATTATTTAAGACCCAATGACACAGCTTCATGACAAACTGTAAGATACATTTAAAATAATAATTTGGAATAAAACATGAACTCATAACAACAATGAGCCTTTTGTACATACATATATTATAGTGATATGGATGAAATTTGAATCAGTCCTCATAGACCACAACATTCACACAACTACTTATTACATCACTGTATGAAACTAAAGAGTTTTTGATCTGAAACCCATCTCAGAATACAGCACAGGCAGAGGTGCTGTCTAAACAGGGCACCTTTCTGTTACTGGGTATTATATTATATTACTGTACCACCTGTCCTTGTTGCAAGCCAAGCCCAGGACTGAATCCAGGTCCTCAGGAACTATTGTGAAGATGAGCCGGTTGAGTAAAGATTCAGTCTTCTGACTCAGAAGATTTGCTGCTCTTACAATACAAGCTGCATAATGGATCATTTCTGATTTGCTGATCTAGTGGGGGTCAGTCTTGACTCTACTCAAAGTGATAAAGTGATTATTGTACCATATGCTGTGCACATGGGTACGTGGAGAGAAAGCCATCTGGGAATCATCTAGGGTTTGGAGAATGAGCTGATTGCAAACTCTCTCTTTCTGTACTGTTTGTGGTAAAAGACAAGTGGGATTTTTGTATCAGAATGTTTAGATAGACATTTGATTTACATATGCGAGTTACATGTTTTATCGTTGCCATAATCCTCCTCTGTTGTTAGGGGTGGTGGTGACACTGGATGTGATGCCAGTCCATCAACCGGCAATGGCAGGTGTCAAATTAAAGCTGATATATAATTACTGAGTTGGAATGAAAATATTGAGAATTTCTTAAAACATCAAATGCAATTAGTAAATAATAATTACCAATTACCCGTACGCGTAATGGAAATATAAACTCAAAGCGCCACCCCCTGGACACTGTTATTCATAAAGCAGCACACGGCTCAGACATAATCAAGCATTTAAGACCTTTATGGATGCATAAAAATTACAGTTAAAACAGAGACTGGCTTCGTTCAAAACATGGTTTCTGACAATTTAAAAATCACTGCTATCTTCAAGAATCACTGATCTTTTTAAACTTACAAGAATGACTGGTTACAAAGCGTACAGTTGTGCACAAGAAATTCCAACATTTCAAAACAGCAAATACAATATTTTGAAAAGAACAAAACACCACCAAACAGTCAACAATAACAGTACATTATATACACAATGCTACAGCACTTCACAAAATTATAACTCTTAAAGTATTTAGCATAACGCTAAGCTTTCCTGCCTTCAAACTTATTTGATCGTTATATAATCTGATCAAATAAATGATAAATTGGCCTCCATTTCATTCAGTAGTAACTGGAAACATTACACAGATGATTTGGAATGTGCACCATCCTGTTGATGATGCTAGTATTGTAGGTGACAATGGCCTGCATTAAAAATCATACAGTGCTTTTGAAAGGGTGTAAGCTAACATCACCGATTTATAGTCTCATAGATTATCAATCAACCTGAAACATTCTGACCTTCACTGAGCTTTGTGTGATTCCCTGCTGAGCTTATCAAAACTGTTTGGGTTAAGAAATAGTACATTTTTAAACTTGTGAACGGTTGTATGATACCATTTGAGGGTGGTGGGGGTTACTAACTTGAGGTAAACAAAACACACTTTTTGAAGCCAGTGATTATGACATGGCTTTACTTGACTGTGGCTATTACTATGACACAACAAAACATTCAGTACTCAGTAAACATTCAGTACTGTGCACAAGTCTTAGGCCATCATTAGATTAGTTGTTTTACCCTGGTATAGTGACCACATATAATGTATTGTCAATGGCTGGACCCAAAAAGTTCACTTCAAATTGAACTTGATTCCATTTTTCGCAAGCTTTATCTTTACCTTTATCCCTGAAAAAGTACTACCTTTCCAAACAGACATTTCCTGTTCAAGCTTCAAGTTGCCAGATTCTGCTAAGACTCAAGACACACTAACTATGTGCTTCTGCATCCTATAGAAGCTGCTTTATTTTCTGGATTTATTCTAATAAAGAAACTGAAATATAATGATATATACTATTTATGCTATTATACCATTTGCTTAAACAACAGTATATCTAACCTAAATGGTGGACTATGACTTAGACAGTTCTGTATCTACACATCAACAATTTCACTATTCTGGTATGATTTTAAAATCTGCAAGTGCAAGTTGAGTCTACAGTCTCTTGTGTGCAAATCCAAGATGATTGTGGATCCCGTCCTATTTTAACACTCCACAATTTCACACAGGGAATTAAACACATTCAGAAACCAACAAAATACTGTAAAATAAACTAAAAACAAAAACGCCACATTACTTTGCTCTCTATTTGCTTAACCATACAGTAACAAAATAGTTTCAGTCATTGACGGATAGCAAGTCCTTTTTGTTGGTTATCATTGTGCCTATGTTACATAGCATAGTTGTATAAGAATAGAAAGTAATCTCCAAAGCTGCCAACATGTTTACAGCTGCCCTGTATTTCAGTACGGCTGTCAATGCCCCATTCCAAGAAATGCCCATCATCCATGGCACCTGAGTGGCCAATTGCAGCAAAAAGAAAGCAGAGTACAGAAGAAAAAGTTTTCAATTGGCCTACATACTATGGCTTTCTATCTAGCCATTAACACAATGTAGGCACCATTTACTGTCCGCATTATGTTCTGCCATTACCATAGTCACGTAGTGTTTTTATGCTACTGTAATATGTCAAACATATGAGTACTACCAACAATAGGACAGGCACATACACTTACAACTGCCATTTTCAGCTTGTAGTGGAAACCTATCTATAAAAACGTATGGGTTTTGCACAAAAAGAAACGTATCTAAACACATTAACCAAGTTAGAGCAGTCTCTAGTCCAAGCATGAGCTAACGAGCAAGTGAGGACACAACCGGTAGGGTAGTTACATGAATGATGGACTTCTGCTCTCAAACTCCCACATCTGCAGATCTGCAGCATCGAATAGTTGCTTATGCCTATAGTACAGAAAGTCATGAGATAGATTTTCATTCCCTGTTATAATTAATTAGAATTGTTAAGACCTTGTTTGTCAACATGTACGGACGATGATAGGATAGAAGTAGAACGGTGCATACCTGTATGTCATTTTTCCAATTTTGATTGCCATTAGGTTGATGAAGAGCCTTATACTTTAGTTTTAAGAGAAATGTACTGTAAACACAGTATTTGTTAAAGTAATTGACAGGAAACTATGAAATCTAGACAATTTCTGAGCCCTGTTATAATGACTCATCTACCAAACTTTATAAAATAATTAAGCACTGGAATGCTTAAGGGAAAATCATGAAGGAAGGATGATGACTTAACATTTAACTAGCCTTGTGATAATACATTTCCTAAGCTTGAAACTCAGTTTTTCGATTATTTAATTTTCAATAATAACATTAACAAGAAATGCGCTTACTCAATCAGAATTTCAGGACAAGTTCATGGCTTTGCTCTGGATAACGCATCACATAACACACAGTGCAAGCTGTCTCCACCCCCGACTTCCACCAAGGGACTGTAAAAGTCAATGTTATTTGAAAATGTGGACAGCAGAATCCTCTCTTCTCTACTGTAATTGTGCACGTGTAAATGCAGGTGTGCAGACACAATATGGGCAGTTACTCCAACAAGAGCTCGAAGAAAAAAGGGGAAACTGTGACGGAAAGTAGAAAGCTGAAATATCGTCTCCATTAGCAGGTCACTAGGACATAGACTGAATATTTCTCTCCAAAAACTCTTTTAGCTTGGTTGGGTAGTCCGTCATGATGCCAGTCACCCCAAGGTCAAAGGCACGTTTAAAGTCCTCCTCATCATTCAGCACCCACACGTATACCTTTGGTGAAAATAGATTTTTTTTTCTGTTCAGTGACCTTTTGCATAACCGTTATTTTACTCACAGAATTGTATTAATCATTGGATACTTTATTCTTAGTTTATTTTTACTGTAAGAGGTATAATTCTCACCTGCAATCCTCTTGCTGTTAGATGGTCAAACAGAGTTTTTCTCATGAGGAGACTGTGGGGGGAAAAACACATGCTCAAATTTATCAAGTGCTAAAAATACAGGTGGGAGGCAACAAGGACGGAGAGAATGAGAATTTGAGGTCATTGATCTGTTGTATCAGACAGGAATGGTAAACTTACGTGTCTGCCAGCCAAATGATGAAACGTTCACTGCGCGTGATCTTCCTGGGGTCCCTGAGCCTAAAGACAAGTTTTGTAGTAAGACTGAGGGGTTATTTCATTAGTAAGCATTCAAAGCCCCGCTATGTCATGATCAAGTGTCATGATGTCAAAATGGGGCCTCCACTGCTTCTGAATTAAGTAAAGCAACAGGCAGTTTATTATTGGCAGTTTATTACTGGGAAGGTTTTACTGTAAGGAAGCTTGAATAATTGCTCAGTCAATTAATTGCATGGCAGTGATACTTTAAATTCTAATTTGATGCATTAGTAAACAACTTTTCTGTGTCATGTTGAATCTTGGATCGATCATTCGGTCTCTTTTTTTTTTTTTACCAGCCTGATACCGTTGTATTGCCCAAAACTCAGGTGATGATATGAGATTTGAGATATGAGACTGGGCTAGTGGGTGATGAGTTAAGAGTCTTTGTGGTGTACGTTTCTCATGTTTGTGCGGATGACCGTTACTTATTTGTAACAAGCTGTAAATGCTGTTTGTAAGTTTATGTGCTTGTCCTATTGTAAGTAGTGCTGCTTTGTTTGTCTTTCCACTACCTCTATATTCTCTATAACCTACCACTATATAAATTGGTTTACATTCACTCACTGAGTCTCTGTTTCATCTTGCTGACCTTCCGTGTTGTTTCTAATACCGTAACTGCAAAAACGAATGCTACTCAGCAAGCAAGTTCTCAGTTTGATGCTCAGTTTGAAGGTCACAAATAACCACTACTCAGAGCCTCAGGATAAAGTTGACAAATACATATATAAACACGTATAACAAGTCAAACGGGTCAAACAAAGGTGGGGAGAGCGTAGGTATTTGAAAAGGTGAGTTTTTATACATTAGCTGAATAGAGCGAGACACTGGACTATTCTGACTGGTGTGGGACACTCCTTATAGATTAGCTGATTAAATAGGTCTACAACTGCTGATTACACAAAACAAACTCAAACGTTTCCTCATATTGGTGTAATTTAAATTCTAAGACCAAGAAATGTCTTGTTTATTAGTTGGGTTTAAGCTTGACAGAAAGTCTACAGTAACTCAGATATGCATCTCACAATGCACGTTAAACCTTAAAGAGGATGGACTACAACAGACAGGCCCTAGCCAGAATTAGTATAGCATTCATACCAAAGAGCCTAGTGAGTATAAGCTTTTACTAAGTCGTAAATATTCCTTCAGCTTCACCTTTCTAAGCTTGACCAAATTGTGACCACAATTTATTTGTGACACCTGATTTTAGGTTTATTGATAAAGGACACTCCCGCACGTGCTTGACCCAGCTAATGTACGGATTCTTTTCCACTGTTCCTCATTTCCTTAATCACATTTCCTGCTATTTAAACACCTTTTCTACCTAATGTGTATCCAGAGTTGCTGCACCAAGTTTAAGCCTTTATCCCCTAAATTTGATCTGTTTGCTGTCTGCGTTCACCTCTGTTCTCTGGGCCAACCTTACATTAGCATGTTGCGTACAGCTAAAAACACTGGATAATTTGATACACGACTTACTTTCTAATTATTGACGGCATGGGGATCTCCAAGAACTGCTCCTTAAGGGGTACAAAGGGCAATAGGCCTGTGTAGAAAAGCCCCACGAGCAACAGCACTCTTTGAAAGCTAAACAGCAATGGAATATGAGGGTTCTGCAAAAAAAAGAGGTTCTAATCAATTGTGCAATTATTTCAAAATCAGAAACCCATATTATGCTGCAGTAATACAAGACCAAACCAGAAAAGGTTGGGACAGTGTGAAAAATGCAAATATGCGGTTACATTTTCTTTGACTATTATTTCTAAGCTAATCGTATGAACTCAAGATATTTCATGCTTTTTTTCTGGTTAACTTAATTTTATTTTGTTAATAAGCGTTTAGTCCTACAACACATTCCAAAAAAGTTGGGACAGTAAAGCATTTACCACTTTGCAATGTTGACATTCCTTCTCACCACACTTAAAAGGTGTATTAGCACAGATGATATACCAGCACATGAAGTGTTTCAGATTTTTTTTACGGTAAATTTTGTCCCATTCTTCCTGCAAACACGTCTTAAGATGTGCAACAGCTCAACATGGTCTTTGCTTTTTTTCGTTTCTAAATTTCTAACAGAAACTGATGGCATGTGATATAGACCAGTCCCTCTTACCTCTTTGTAACACTTCTGGACTATGTGGTTGCTGGAGTTACCCCACACAGTCAGATTCTCCCGATCATATTTAATGACTAGCTCAGAGACCTTTAGATACAACAAATGACGGTTCAGTCACTACAAATTCTGTCAAGACATTCTTTTACCCTAATTTCACCTGTTTTTTTTTTTTAATATTTTCAGTTACTTGTTGTATTGTAAACAGTGGGGCATAAATTACTGCAACATCAGAGCACAGACCTTCTTGATAAGTGTATCATCATTGACTTTGATGTCAATATTAACGGGAGTGGTTGGGAAAGCCTCAAACACATCTCTTAGGAGTGGAATGTGCTTGTCATCACCTCCTTCAACAAAGCACTCTGCAGAGATCCACAGAGGAACACAGACCCATTTTACATACAGCACAGTTATTAGTTGTGATTGCACATTCCTAGGTCATTAGCGTTAAATGGTCATCAATTATCAGTAAACAGCAAAGGTGTTTTGAAATGCAAACACAAACACATATTTGAACTGAGGTACTGAAGCTTGAGTCCAGAACAATAAGTGGACTGTTATAATCAGCTAGAGCAGGATTAGAAATGCAGCTGAATGCTGGACTACTCACCTCTCTTGAAAGTCACCCCAAGCTTACACAAGTAAGGTGGAAGGTCCTGAAAATGTACACACACTTCAAGAACCCAGCACATACCGTATGACAGGTTTACACACGATACATTACAAAAGCACTATATATAGGCTACAAGTGCTAAGACCACAGTGTAAATGCTGAACAAAATTTCCCTGTGCTGCATCCAGTTCCTCTTTTACTCACCACATATGCCACATTCGCAATGTTGGCACTGATGCCAGTAGATCTCTTAAGGTTGGAATCATGCAACACCACCACCTGCTCATCCTTGGTCAAATGACAGTCTAGTTCCAACATGTCGGTGCCAAGCTGTACAGCACTGTGGAGGGGGGGTGTGGGGGTGGGGTGGAAAAAGGGGTCACAGGAATGCACAGGGTTAGTAATTAGAAAAGGGCAGTATCACAGACACACAGGTGTCTTAAAGATTACTGAACGATAGGGGTGGGAATCTCTTGGCCCCTCAAGATTCGATTCGATTCGATTACGATTCAGAGGGCAACGATTATCGATGCATCGTGATTTGGTTTTTTTCTATACATATTTTTTTTTCTTTACCATGTGACTACTCATGAATTTAATTCCAATATTTTTATTAACCAAACAAATGGAAGCAATTTAGCATATTCCAAAAACCTTATATATAAATATATATATAAATAAATGAGGTCAACATTCCGAATCGCCATGCATCAAATAATGCAATTTCCTGAACGCAATCTTAAATAAGCATGCAAATAAAGAATTATTATCAGTAAAAAAAAAACGCACTGTCTGAAGGCTGCCATCGTGTTCTCCAAGTTCTCACCTGCACCTAAGACCAGAGACAAAATCCCAGAAACGAAAAGTTCAAAACATGACTCAACAGAATGAACAGAACATTTATTGCACCACTAAATCAATGCAGGGCAACTGACTATGGGTTTAAAATCCTCTAGTTTAGTGTTTCTCAATCAAACGCAATACTGAGTGTGTTCCGATACCAATACCTGACATTAATCTTCCAATACTGATATCAACTCCATCTAATGACTGCATTACCTCCTGCAAAACAGGATCTTACCTTCTGTGACCGGTCCTTATCATAAGCACATTTTAAACTATTGCAATGTAAAACCCCAGTTCCAATGAAGTTGGGACGTTGTGTAAAGCATAAATAAAAACAGAACATATTCATTTTAATACACAACAAAGACACGTTATTTAACGTTCAAATGGATCAACTTTATTGTTTTTTGTAAATATTCACTCATTTTGAATTTGATGCCTGCAACACGTTATAAAAGAGTTGGGACAGGGGCAACAAAAGACTGGGAAAGTCTTGGTAGTTCACAAGCAAGGATGGGTGGCACTGCATAAAAAACCGACATCATTTCGTAACAGATACACCACATGGGTTAAGGAACACTTCAGAAATCCATTGTCATTCCATTCCATTCCATTCCATTCCATTCAATTCAATTCATCATTCCATTTACAAATGCAAGTTAAAATGCATCTAAATCCGCCGTGCAAAGTGAAAGCCATATATGAACAACAGCCGGGAACATCACCGGCTCCTCTGTGCTCAAGCTCATCCGAGATGGACTCATCTGAAGTAGAAAAGTGTCCTTTGGTCTGACGAGTCCACATTTCAAATGTGGTTTTTGGAACTCATAAGCCAGTGCAGTTTGGAGTTCAAAGGCTGACATCTCTAATGGTATGGGGGTGTGATAGTACCCATGGCATGAATAACTTGCACATCTGTGAAGGCATGCTGCCATGCAAATAAAGTCTTTTTTAGGGACGTACTTGCTTATTTTATCAAGACAATGCCAAGCCACATTCTGCACGTGTTACAACAGCATGACTTCATAGTAAAAGGTCCTGCCTGCAGTCCAGACCTGTCTCCCACTGAAAATGTGCATTATGAAGTACAAAATACAACAACACCAGACCGTTGAGCAACTGAAGTTTCCAAACACTTATTGAGTGATGTTAAAAGGAAAGGTGATGTAACACAGTGGTAAACACGATCCTGTCCCAACTTTTTTGGAAATTTTTTTTTGGAAAACTTTATTTGGAAAAAAATGAGTGAATCTTAGCAAACCACATTAAAGTTCATCCGTTTGAATAGTAAATATCTTGTCTTTGTAGTGTATTTAGTTGAATATGGGTTGAAAAGGATTTGCAAATCATATTATTCTGTTTTTATTTATGTTTTACACAACGTCCCAACTTCATTGGAACTGGGGTTATAAATATAAAGGTCATCCTCACATGAAAACTGCGTACAAACAAAACGTAAATGTGTCACAGATCCACTGAAAATATGAGCAGAACACTGCCATCTACACAGCGTCTCTAAATGCCTTTTTAATATATTTAATTTAGGGAAATTCATGACAATTCTAGATAATTAAAAATGTAACATACCATTAAGGCCCTGTCTAGCAAAAAGCCGTAACAATTATGGACCTGGCACTTTTGTTTGACAGAAGCACTTTTTATGCACTTATAGACAGCATTATGAACAACAAGGAAGATCAACCAGACGAGTACCCAGGTCAAGCTGTGGCTGGTGGCTATCTTGCTGGGACTAATACTTAAACGTGCTAATAACTGTATCCTTATTTTTTAGTAATTGAGCAATTACATTTTCAAGTGATGATTAAAGTAATCAGATGATTATTCAAATGAGTTATCAGAAATGTATTACTTTTTTTAAACAACTATCCCAAGACTGAGATGAGTCAGTCTTACCTGATATAATAATTGCTAGCCAGCTCAGAAACGGTCATTATTCCATTCCTGAATATAATGACAATAAATACCAATTGTTTATTAATAATATTTCTTTAATGTTTACTCTGGTGAGAGATGATGCGAATGCTGACATGGAGGTGATTAAGAAATCACAACACTCTTATCCTAATGTACAGCCTCCTATTTGGCTCCATATATAATGCCATTCTTTCATTTGACTAGTTTACTGATAATATTTCTTCCAGTGCTTACATAAGTACATAAAAACAACACTTTCCTAAACCACAATATCTGCAATTCTATTCAAACAATACGCTTATTTCTGTTTTATTTAGTGCACCACAATGTCCTAACTAAAGCCTTGAATCCAAGCAATTGTGGGTTAAGAGCCTTGCTCAAGGCAGAGGTGGGATTTGAACCCTGGTCCTATTGGTCCATAGTCCAGTATCTTAACCACTGAGTCACAGTGTACAACTTGGATAACAAGGGACTCACCTCCACGGTGTGATATGTGTCTACTGCGGAAGGTCTCGCGCTTTTTCCGGTGCAGCAATGACGGACATTTGAGTAATAAGGCGGACGTGAGAACGTAGCCTGTGACAGTAGATAAAACATACACCGCAGCACTCATCGCTGCAATAGATCACTTATAAGTTAATAAACCAGTACTCCTATAGTAAAGACAACCGGAGTTTTGCGAACAAACACCGTCCGGTTTAGCCTGCTATCCGCTCACTGTAGCAATAATACCGGCCGGCCGGCTTTTATACTTTCTGATCGATTTCAACAAACAAAATACAGCCGATGCAAGCTTTCAACTTCTATCTTATCGGTCACCCAGAGGAGCCTGGATCTTAGTTTTATATCTCACTGTTAACAAGTCATTTTGTAAACGGTATAGTTAAAACGCTCGCCGTCATGTTCAGCTTCTCTTAGTTTCGTCAGTGTTGTTTTCTCTCACACGCTTTCTGATTGGCCAAAATCCTCCAACACAACCTCCAATCAGAGTGC
>JAUZST010009889.1:0-12721 GCA_034779995.1 Parotocinclus haroldoi | reverse complement strand
ATGCAGTGGCAGCAAATCATAAGAATTTCACAGAAAATAGTACTTTTACACATTTCATAACCTATTAGTGAGTTATTTGGTATGTTCAAGCATTTGCTTTAACTGCGCAAACTGGAGATGGTGTGGACTCCAGAATTCTGAAGATTCATGTTATTCCGGCATGACTTCACTACACTCCAAATACAGTATTGGCTTCCTCTGACTTCAAGTGCCCTCATACAAGCATAATGAGGTTTAGGTCACGTGACTACAGAGGAAAATCCATGACAGTCAAAGTCCTTGATCTTTGGTTTTCAAGGAGTTGTTGCAAGGTTTTGAGGTGTGTTTCGGGCTATTATATTTGTAATTAAAAACACTTATAATTAGATACAAATACTAAAATGAAGCATGTTCACAAATGGTCTCTCCACTGTATATCTTCCAGTTGTTTCCTAGGTGTCAATATCAATTTCCAATTACACACTGTTCTCGTGTGAAACAATATTGTGGATTTTGATTTTGCTAGTAGGTAAACTCTATAGCTGTAGCACCTGCGTTGACTGTTCATGCTGGCAACTTTGCTCCACGTGTCCATCTCGGGGTTGTAGACCTCGACCGTGCTGAGTCGAGACTGTCCATCATAGCCTCCAATTGCATAAAGCAGCCCATTGACCACAGCTACGCCCACTCGACTCCGAGCAGCGCTCATAGGCTGACACCGTTCCCAGCAGTTACCGATTGGGTCGAACACTTCCACCACGTTTAAAGAGTCACCTGCACATAAAGCAAATCAAAAGTATTTGAGAGCTCAGTATTCTGAAGGGTCACTTTCTGTAGACTCAGATTAAGCAAGGCTGCAAAAAAAAAAGCTGAAAAGCAGAAGGAGAGAAGAACCTGCACTGTTGAGTCCTCCCACAGCATAGACTAAACCCGCAATAGATGTGCAGCATCGTTGCCGGGTCTTATATGCTGGCAGGTGCGGTCGCCGTTCAGGCATTAGATGATAATCCTTTGCTTCATCAACAAGATCTCTGTTTGAAGAGATATAAGCCAAACATTAACTGTATGCAATACACATGCAGATAATTTGTTCAATTTCTTGTCTTAGGCATTCTATATTTCATGGTTTATATTCTGCTTATTTAGAGACATTATACAGACTGTGGTTCATCTGTTCCTTTACATTCTTTGTTCGTCTCCTTTACTCTGTTCTCTAATGGTCAGGACACCCACAAGTCACCCACAACTTAGATACTATTTGGGTGGTAGATCATTCTCAGCACTGATGTGGTGGTGGTGTGTTAGTGTGAGTCATTTACACAGGGGATAAGTATTTGATTTCTAAGTTTTACCACCTATATACAAAGAATGTATTTTTTCTCGTAGGTACACTTCGACTGTGAGAGACAAAATTTTTTCTAAAATCTAGAAAATCACATTGTATGACTTTTAAATAGTTAATTTGCATTTTATTGCACGGAATAAGTATTTGACACAACAGAAAAACAACCCGACCAACACAGGAGACTTGACAGGCATGTCTTGGGCATGATGGAGAGGTTGGAGTGTGATTCATTGAGTGTGAACAGGGGTCTTTTACACGGTTAACAAGTTCAAACAGGTACAATTAATATTGTAGTTAATAGAATGTAGAGTGCAGAATAGGAGGGCAAATTAATTATCTAAAAATCATACAATGTGATTTTCTTTGTAGCTGTATTAAATACGCATTTTCCCTACTGTAGATACAGCAGTGCTGTTGGATTTATAAACAACCTCAATGACATTGTTGGACTGAAAATAGAGTTCAGCAGTCAAAAATGTTCAGCCACCAGCATCCCGTAGGCAGTATCCTGTGAGCAGTGATGCAGGATTAGAGGACGACGAACAAAAACTGTGCAACAGATGAGCTTCTGGCTCTGACTTTACGTCTACAATACGGAACTATAAAGGCAGATGTCCCTAAGAATGTGAACAGAGTTTACAAAATCCAGCAGCACTGCTGTGTCTGATCCAGTCATACCAGCACAACACACCACATCTATGTAACTACAGTGCTGAGAAAGATCCACCAATCTGTCCTGGTCTTGACCATTAGAGCAGAGTGGACAGGGGACAAACAAAGTATTTAGAGACCATGATTAAACTGCATTGTAGTTCAGTGACACTAAAACTTAAATAAAGATTGAGCAGAACATTTAAACCTGGTTTTCAAATTTGCTTTTCACCTCTCATTATGACATCTTTATTAATAATATGCATTTTCCATATTGGACGAATAATATTGGAATCTTTTTTCTATTTTCTCTAAAATCAAATACTGATGGCAACACTGGATTTACCTGCATTTATGGCAGCAGCGCACCAGCTCATCCTGTTGGACTCGGTCAGCGAGGAACTGCGGTCGACACAGAGGAAGTCTGGTTTTGGAGAGCAGCTCAGGCAGGCAGGGTTCTCTGTCTTCCCTCTGATGGCGCACCCAAGCAAGAACGGCTTCAAAGACCTAGGGCAAACAAGCATAGCTGTGATATGTCATGGCAACACTTCTTTTCTCACTCACACACCGCATGAAGTTTGACCACTGCTATTGTGAATCTCTGTGAAACATGAGATGTGCAGGTAGTAACTGTCATTGGCCTGTTGATAGGACAAGGAGGAGGAATAGGCAAAAAATAAATGAATACATATACATACAATATACACACGCAGTGGAGGAAATAATTATTTGATCACGTGCTGATTTTGTAAGTTTGCCCACTTACAAATATATGAAAAGTCTATACGTTTAAAGGTAGGTATATTTTATCAGAACAGATAGAACATCTAAAAGAAAATTTGCATTTTGAAGAAAGAAATAAGTATTTGATCCCCTACCCAAGGTTAGGAGTTCTGCTTCCTACAGATCAGTTAGACACCCTATCAACTCTATCACTCACACTAATCAACTCGTTACTTGCATTAAAGACACCTGTCCACAGACTCAATTAATTAGTCAGACTCTAACCTCTTCAACATGGGCCAACGAGCTTTCTAAGGATGTCAGGGAGAAGATTATAGACCTGCACAAGGCTGGAATGGGCTACAAAACCATAAGTAAGATGCTGGGTGAGAAGGAGACAATTGTTGGTGACACTGTAAGAAAATGGAAGAAATACAAAATGACTGTCAGTCGACCTCGATCTTGGGCTCCATGCAAAATCTCACCATAAGGAAGGTGAGAAATCCGCCTAAAACTACAGGGGGGCAACATGTTAATGATCTTAAGGCACCTGGGACCACAGTCACCAAGAAAACCATTTAACACATTATGCCGTAATGGCTTAAATTACCCCTGCTCAAGAAGGCACATGTGCAGGCCCGTCTGAAGATTACCAATGAACACCTGGATAACTCAGAGTGATTGAGAGAAGGTGCTGTAGTCAGATGAGACAAAAAGTGAGCTATTTAGCATTAACTCAACTCGCCATGTTTGGAGAAAGAGAAATGCTGACTATGACCCAAAGAACACCATCCCCACTGTCAAGCATGGAGGTGGAAACATTATGTTTTGGGGGTGTTTCTCTGCTAAGAACACAGGACTACTTCACCACATCAATGGGAGAATGGATGGAGCCATGTACCAAAATCCTGAGTGACAACCTCCTTCCCTCCACCAGGACATTAAAAATGGGTCTTCCAGCACAACAATGACCCAAAACATACAGCCAAGGCAACAAAGGAGTGGCTAAAAAAAAGCACATTAAGGTCATGGAGTGGCCTAGCCAGTCTCCAGACCTTATTCACATAGAAAACTTATGGAGGGAGCTGAAGGTCCAAGTTACCAATGAAAGGCCTCCAAATCTTAATGATTTACAGATGATCTGCATAGAGGGGTGGACCAAAATTCCTCCTGACATGTGCGCAAACCTCATCATCAACTACAAAAGACTGCTGTGCTTGCCAACAAGGGTTCAGCATCCAACAATTAAGTTTTGTTTGTTTTATTGTAACGTTCATAATATAAAGCATACATTTCTGAATTCTAACTTGACAAACAGTGGCAGTAGAATGGGTAGTTCTGAGAATTCCAGTGACTCTCAACAAAAGCAGTTTCTGCTTCCAACAAGTCCATTTATCAACTTTCTGCCCTGCTGTCCTTAAATAAAGTCCATAGAGGATTGGTTTACCAACTCTGATTGAGAAATTAGCTGGCTTGCAAAGAACCTTAATTTAAACTCTATCAGATACTTGAAGGCCAAAAGTGAACCAACGGTCTTACATCAGAATCTGACCTCAAAGTCATGTTTCTGAAATCTAGTGGAAAGCCCTTTTGGTTGTAAGGTTATTCCTGTTATAACAGCAACGGTGGGGGTCAAATATTAATATCCGTTTTCTGTATGCAATTTTTTCGGTGACCACAATTTTTTATTCTATGTATTGAAAGCACTTTGTTAACCTATACTTCTGGTCTATACTAGATGGTCACAGCTTTCTGACTCTTTTTACAGTCAATGTTTCATTGTCATGCACCAAAAACTGGTACAAAAAAGAAGGGAATAGGCCTGAGGGTTGGCAGTTGAACAAGGCTGCTTTATTTGGGCAGTAGGGTGGTCAGTACCAACAGTGGTTTAAGTTAGGCCTGTTACAACCGCGCACATATATTTTTGAAAGTAACATGTTCAATTCAGAAAACAGAGACAGACCTGTTCCTCGGCCTTAATGTTTAGCTCGTCACAGCCCACCAGCTCGAGCACCTCGTCTGGCCGTAAACTCAGGAACTCCTCTGACATGGAAACCTCCACAAAGTGCTGGTGCACAAAGCTGTTGGCAGCATCATAAAGTGTTGTACACATCATGGTCTCGGCAAACTGGCGCACGCCCAAGCAGTTCTTTGGGTGTAACCTAGGGTTACAGGAGAGGAATACATTTTAGGGATACAAAGAGACAATGACAAAGTGCTTTGTGTGGCAGTGTATTACCTCTCTTGGAGGAAAGAGCAGCAGGCATCTTTGACATTTTGCAGCTGCAGGAAGCTGGCACCAATCAGGAGCGCCTGAACGTTCTGCTGGTCTATGGCTATGTGTCCATTATATGCAAAATTAATCAGCGCTTCCAGAGCACTATGAGGAGGAAGTAAACAATGTGTGGTCGGTTCCATGTTTCAATATGCTATTCTCAAATATAGAATTACGGTCAACACTATTGGCAACAGATCATTTTCTGAATAGTTAGAGAAAGAAGAACATAAAAAGAGCCAATGAACTTATGTTAAATGAGGGAGGGAGGGGGGGTGGGGTTTGCTTGTGAGAAGCCCGATTTGTTTGTTGCTTTGTGGGTTACTGATCTGTGTGTGTGATTTCTGGTTTTGATCTCTGCCTGTTTTTGACTCTGTTTGGTTTGGCCTTATTTGCTTTGTTCACTGGTTGTAGATCCTCGTACCTGTAAATAGTCACGCGCGCATGTGCGTGTGCGTGTGCGCGTGCGTGTGTGTGTGTGTGTGTGTGTGTGTGTGTGTGTGTTATCTGCTTTAGCTTTATCTGGTAGACAGTAAGGTGAGCAGACAGATTTAGTGTCAGGTTTAGGGTTGAATTCTGGTTTCATTACTGTTACACCTATCAATACTTACTACAATCCTTTTCAAAAGATTCTGGTCAAACAGCTTTGATTGATTGTCTATCAAGAACTATTAACAAATCGGTTAAGATCTCAGACCGTGTCTAAGAGCGAGTGAATCATTTGGAAAGGTATCCCGGTCCGATTCAAAAATCCTTCAGAGCAGTGCAGGAAGCTCTGATCACTTGTAACACGAACTCAGCACAGTGGTCCGATAAAGCCGTTTAGCCTGAGTGAGATCCATTAACACCAGCTGGTTTACATTACGGTAAAGTTATACCTGCTGTTCACATGGATACAGTCGTATAGCTGCTTTCAGACGGTCTCGAAATAAGGTCAAATCAGTTTCATCACCCACTGTAGCTGGATACACTGTTAAGTTCAACGCTCTTATAAGTTTATTACAAGTGACATGGCGTGACACGATTCTCGTAAAACCTTGCTCGCTGTCCATGTGATCTCCGTGTCTGATTATACAAGGCAGATTTACGAACGACAGACCTGTGAATCAAAAAAATTACAACCTGCTGGGAAGCTTTAAATAGTTTTACTCTCTCTATAAGGTAAATAACCTCGAGGCTAAATCTTGTTTGCTTTGTTGGGTAGCCACATCCCTCGAAGCTGTAAATCATCCCTTATTTCTTTCCACCCCACATCATCTTTTGTTCCGTCCTGAACCAATGCTGAGACATCAAACACACATTCTCTGTACTTCCACAGTTCCAAACACAGCTCTACATTGAACTCCATGTTTGGTTTGCGTGTAGCCACTGTGTTTTAATCGCCTTTTAAAGTCTCATTTTATACTTAGTTTTACTATTAATACAAATGTAACGATTTCAGTTAACGTCTAGGCCACGGAGGGTGTGTCCCTTTTTGAATTCTTGAGTTTCTTCCTTACAACATCCAGGTAGTTTTTCCTTTCCACTGCTGCCCTTGTAAGCTAATATAATGTTCTAAAGCATCTGCATGGACTTTTAGACGAGCCTCATAGCAGCAGCCTTACACGCTAAGATTTAAATCCAACATTACTGACAGTGATAAACTTTGCCTCATTATCAGTGATGAAAGAGCGTATTTTTAAATTGTTATTTATATTTGTCAGTTTGGGGTGAAACGGTACGCGCTGCTCAAGATCAAATTCATGATACTATGTTCACCATTTTTATTTTCTTCCTTTTTACCTGAAGATCAATGAACAAACATTTTGAACAAATAAATCTTTAGTCCCACGCAATTCTAAGAAATGACCATAAGGCAGTGTTTAATTATGCAAATAAACAGTCTGCTGTATAAAAGAGTCACATTTTTTTTTTCTTTTTTTTTTTAAATCACAGTCTGCTGCAGTTAAAAGAAATTAGTTTTAAATGCATATGGTGGCGTGATGAAAGAGTGCTCTCTCTGGTGTTTAAAAAATGCAATGGCACTCTCGATCTCTATAATGCACATCGTGATCTTTTTGCGCCACGATGCGACACAACCACTGTAATCTCTTATTAGTTCTCGTTCGTTGTAGGCTGGGTCCAGTTCTTAGATTTTTGGACTGTATGTCACTCTGGATACGAGCATGTACTAAAGAGGAAAAAGGGTATTACTTTAGTTTTTGAAGTTTTAGGCTCGAATATAATGCAAGTAGAATTTAAATTGAGATAGATATTATGAGATGATCTGCAGGAGAACATGTAGTGAGGGTAGGGCTGTTTATACGAAGATGAAAACTTCCAGTTTTATTTACACCTTTTACAACTAATAACAGAAATGCTGCGATCGTGTGCGCTACTGTCATAGTTTTTTTTTCCTCAGAGACAAGAAAATGCTTTTACCCGATAATAAATGTTGTTGTGAAGTGCAGTAAAACTGCATACAAAGGAAGTGCCGTTATAGCTTAAATATCTTCCTTTAAGTTAAACCATTTTCTCTCTATATTTTTTATATGTATATGTTACTATTGAGTACTTTGGTATCAGTACAACCCCTTATATTGCCACTGTTTATCTATGGAGAATCCAGAAATTGCTGGTTTCTGAGGAAGCTCAGCAATTATAAGGGGTGTCCACACACTTTTGTCTATATGGCATAAGTCCAGTCTTCTGCCGTCCGCATTTATGTAAAAGTTTTAAATAAAGACATCGGGTGAAATACAGAGAGACGGAGGATAAAAGTGTTCAGCTTTTAATACTGGACGTTATTGATTATTCATACTAGCTTTCTCACCCTGTGTGAATTTATTTACTCAAGAATTGTTCTGTGCTTTGATTTGCTTACAGTTTTTGACTTGTGAAAGAAATACAAGCTAATGTACATTGTCTGCACTTGAAACGTATTTTTTTTCTGGTACACTTTCCATGATATTCTAAGCACAATTCACTTTTTTTGTTTTAAGTACTGTGGATCAGATCCAGTTTAATTTCAATTCGTTAATGAAACCCGGTGCTAGTTCATCATGAGACTGATCGTGGTTCAGGTCCCTGTGGATTGGTCTTTCCAATTCCCAGGGAGGGGAAGTCTGATATGGAGAACATCAGAATATTATGTGATTGATGTGTGTGTGTGTGTGGGGGGTTTAGGGTCCTGAACACCACGATGTTTGAAAGCTGGGACATCATCGGGCCCTATCCATCCTGGTGGCTCTTCAATGTGCTGTTGCTGGTGCTGCAGGTGCTGCACATCATCTGGTCCTACCTCATAGCACGCATCGCCCTCAAAGCCCTCATGAGAGGAAAGGTGAGTCACTGGTCAGCCAGAAGAGGGCGCCACAACACCACAGTTTTGTTAAAGCTACCTTCATGAACTAGTCTTACAGAATTTTTTTCCCCCCAAATTTGTATTAAAGAAACAAATCCTAGTGGTTATTGGAAATTCCCGGTTCCACCCCGACCCTGATTCTGCCTGTGTGCAGTTTGTATGTTCTTCCTGTGTCCGTCTGCGTTTACTCTGGGAACTTTAGTTTCCTCCCACATGCCAAAGCCATGCATTAGATTAACTGGTTTCTCTAAATTGCCCAGGTATTAATGTATCTGGCCAGTATCCTAATAACTGTAATCCTGTCATGGATTGATATATTTAATAACTATATTATTACTAAAGTTAAATAAATAACCTGAGTCAGAAAGTCTATTTAGTGGAGAAGAGATGCTCCTATCTCACCATCCATTAGTTTTTGTCTTTTCGGATGTACCTTTATCGCAATTAGAATACAAGTTTCCATATCAAATTGTTTGGCTAACTGCTGCAACAGCACTGGAGTGATCCTAACCGTGTTTAGGGTTGTTTTGGTGCAGTTTCTACTGTGAAATAAAATCCTATTTTTATTTATTTATTTATTGAGCATTGTCTCAAAGCAGCTTTACAACATCATATTATCTTAAAAGGGCAGCAGTGGAAAGGGAAAACTGAATGTTGTAAGGAAGAAACCTTGGGAGGAGACTTTTAAGACCCAAAAAGAGACCCATCCTCCTTCACACAGGAGTCACAGGAGTCCTTGGAGGCACATTGTCCCCTGACAATCGAAGGATGGAAAAAGATACTGCCTTCTGGGGTGGACAGGATTTAACTAAACGTTTTTAGGTAGAAGTGTTTGAATTAGGATCCCAAGCTGGTTCGGTACATGATGATCATCTGGAGCTTTAAGATTAGTAAATAGTAAACAATTGAAATTAAAATGTAATTTGTGCAACTTGTACATATTAGAGATGCCCTGAATATTTCTGTCAAAAATGATCGCAAAGAACGCAAACACACACAGATGGTCATCTTGGGGAACAAGGTTTGAGCCCTGCACTCCACATTTAAATCTTTAATGAGAAGAATGAGTATTAAAGGCGTTAATGAGCGCAGGACGGTAAAGCATGCTGTTTTTGGGGCTTTTTGCTGGAACAGATGTTTGCCCATCACAGGAACCTGGGTTTAAAATCCCAGTCTCTTCCGACTGGCTCGTGTGTCACATGCACACTTTGCTGAGGGAGATGAGAATGATCTTTAATCACTGTTAGTGTGAGCTGTCAATAAGAACATTTTTACTATGCATCATTTTAAAAAGACACCTTACAGGGATGGCACAGTTGCTTGGTGGTAGCACTTAAGACAGGCAGCGAGAAGATGATGGGTTCGAATGTCATTCCTGTGTCTCTGTGGGTTTACTCTATATCCTCTCACAGTGTAGAGACATGCTTTAGGCTAATGTGGCCCGTGTGTGCGCAAGTGGATATGTGTGTGTGTGTGTGTGTGTGTGTGTGTGTGTGTGTGCGTGCGTGTAAGTGGATGTGTACGTCTGTATGTTTGTATGCGTGTGTAAGTGGATGTGTGTGTGTGTGTGTGTGTGTGTGTGTGTGTGTGTGTAAGCGGATGTGTACGTCTGTGCGTGTAAGTGGATGTGTACGTCTGTATGTTTGTATGCGTGTGTAAGTGGGTGGGTGTGTGTGTGTGTGTGTGTGTGTGTGTGTGTGTGTGTGAGTGTGTGTGTGTATGCGTGTGTAAGTGGATGTGTGTGTGAGTGTGTGTGTGTATGTTTGTAATCCTTCTCACATGCGTATGCAGAGAAATCATGTTACAGAAACATCTGGACTCGTTTGTTGAAATTTTTCCAATTGATTTAAAAGCATATAATCGACCAGTTCTGACTGTCTTTCTCTCTGTGAGTTACAGCATTCTTGTTCAACTTTTCTTTGAATGGAAACTGGAAAGAAAGATAGCAGGGGCTCCTGTCCTGTTCCCGGCTCTGCGCTCTCTCTAGCTTTAGTTTTAACCTCTTTGCCATTGTTACACTGCTCACAAAAATAAGGGGATATTTTAAAATGAATTTGAAGAACTGCTGGATAATCTGATCCTGTCCATGCCCCATCACTGTCAGTGTGTTATGGCCCTCTTGGGTTACTGAACAGTCCATGTGGGGGGTACTCTGTTCACCCCCATGAACATATCACTTACTACTCAATCACTATAACTGAGTTTGAATTTCATTTGCGTAATCAAGCAACTTTCTTTGACTTCATAATCATTTTGAAATACCCCTCATTTTTGTGAGTGTGCAGTTGTTCCAAATAGATGCCTACACCCTCATTAGTACCCCTACTCCTTCATTAGTTATAAGCTATTTAGGGAGATTAATTGCCCTTAAAGCACAACCGAAATCTTCCTCATCATAAATAAGCATCAGCAGTGGGAGCATAAACAAGTTGTGTACCTAAACTGCATTTAGAGCTCTGTAGGCTACACACACGTACTAAATTCTCAATTAAATAGCTGTGTTGTGCTGTTCCTGTGTGGCTCTTACGCACTGCACAAGGTAAACGTGACCAGCAAAGAATCCGTTCTATGTGACTCATCGATCAATCACCGGTCACACTGAAACAAGCTGATCCTAGTCACCGACCCATCTCTAGTACTTGACAACGAGTAAGAATCAGATCAGCAGTGTCTGATCAAAAACAAGTACATTATAACATGAGTCTTAAGTCTTGGAGCGTTCCCCTACGCAGGACCGTAACAGTGCATGTTCTTTATTATAATTTCCCATAAATAAAAAACGCGCCGGCATTAGGGTTGTTTTGTAGATCATGGCGTTAATTTACGTATCATTTACACACGGTTTTCTTGTGGAAATTTAAAGGGTGTTTTCACTACAGTAGCATAAAAGATTATGTGACCATGGTAATGTCCCCTCAATGTCCATTTTGGACAACGACCTGTTTGACAGAAAGTAGTGCAGCGATTAAACAGCACACATCTCATAATAAGAATAATAATAATAATAACATCCTTTATGTTATTGGGGAATCAAACCAGCGTGTTCGAATATCCCAAGTTTATAAAATATTCTAGTTAATGTGTTCCCTGTAATTGGCACTACTTCCATGTGTTTGGTGTTGTCCTTTCTGTGCCCTGTACCTCTTTTCACCTTTGCTGTGCTCCTGTTCTCCACTGCAGACCTGGCTTCTCTCTCACGCCCTGTCCTCTCGGTTGGAAGGCAGCCGCTGCTTTTCTCTCGCTCTTTCCTGATTGAGATTTTTTCTGTGTGCTTTAACCTCGCTCACTCTTCCAGCCTAGTAGAGCCAGCTCTCATTCCTCAGTAAGTGTGCCTAGTCCTCTCTCTCTCTCTCTCTCTGTCCATTTACTGCTCTGATATTGAACACAACCGCTGTCACAATATTAAAGCAAAAACAAAAGAACCTTGACATGATGGAAAATAAGGTTTTCTCAGTCCTGGGTCAGTGATTGATCTTCAGGAGATAAACTGAACCTGTATTGTAAGGTGCACCTACTAAACTTGCTATACAGATATTTCCAGCACGTTGCTAATGAAATATGCTTTATCTACGCCTTTCTCTGTTGCATTTCTCTTTCTGCAGGTATCCAAAGACGTACGGAGCGATATAGAAAGTAGCTCAGAGGAGGAGACTGATAGGAGTCGCTCTCGCACAGATTTAACCAAACGGGAGAACGGCACCAACGGGCATTTCACCTCCAGTGCCTGGACCCAGAAAGACGAGAGCTGGTGACACAGCACCACTCGGCAAGTCAAGGGCAGAACTGTTATTAATGCAGCGTCTTAATTCCACTCTCCTGACCTCTCCCGTTTCACACACACTGAGCTGACGTTGTATTACACGTTACGATGAGAACGACGATCTTTACTGTGGTGAATCACGACGGCTGTACAGACACTCCCGCTTAACCTGCGGACGAACATGAGCTTAAATGAGTGTGAATATTTGCGTTATCAGGTTCCAGGAGCAGAATTGTGCACTTTCTTCCCTAAGCTTCACGTTTTACTGAAGTCAGGGAAGTTCGCCTTTTTCACTTTTATTCCGTGCCCTGTGTCTGTTGTACTTGAGTTTGGTTTTTTTTCCCCTCCCCGTTATATTTCATTGCTGATGTTTTTTGACCTGTTCTGTTTATCATTATACTTCATTTTATTTAGAGACCAAATAAGTTTATTAAAGTATGATCTGATTGCTTCACACACTTGTGTGATACTGATATTGCTTGATTATGCTGACGGTGCTATGTCTCTTGGGTTTTTATGTTTGTGCTTCAGCTTTATTATTCATTGCGTTTCTACAAAATTACATTTACATTTAGCAGACGCCCTTATCCAGAGCGATTTACAATTAATACAGTCTTACAATCCAAGCAATTGTGGGTTAAGGGC
>JAUZST010009888.1:0-12721 GCA_034779995.1 Parotocinclus haroldoi | reverse complement strand
CACACACACGCACTCCCTCCCACACACACACGCACTCCCTCCCACACACACACGCACTCCCTCCCACACACCCACGCACTCCCTCCCACACACACGCACTCCCTCCCACACACACGCACTCCCTCCCACACACACGCACTCCCACACACCCACACACACACACACACACACACACAGACACACACACAGACAGACACACAGACAGACACACACACAGACAGACACACACACAGACACACACACAGACACAGACACACACAGACAGACACAGACACCCACCCACAACCATACCCACCCACCCCCACCCCGGTAAGAATGGATCAGACACGGCAGTGCTGCTGGAGTGTTTAAACACTGTGTTTACTCACTCTACCCTCTATTAGACACATCTCATTGCTCCATCTTCTACAGTCAGTGGCAGCAGCTCATAGTTTGTGTTAATCATCCTCTAATCCCATATCAGTGTTCCCAGGATGCTGCATACAGGATGCTGGTGGCTGGATATTTTTGATAAGTGCAATATTTTCAGTCCCACAGTGACACTGAGGTGATTAAGTCCAGCAGCACTGCTGTGCCTGCCATTGCAGCATAACAAATTGTTCTATGAGTTAGTTAGTTAGAGCAGTTTGTGAACACATGACAAAGAATCAGCTCTGACTCGTGAACTACAGAATAGAGACTCTTACACTCAAGACTTGACCTGGAATTGCACCCTCAAGACTTTGATTTGTAAGTTAGAGACTTACACACACTCCTGAAGCTCCATCAATGGCTATTTATGACAAACACAAGGTTACATTTCTACACAAGGCTACTTTAAAACTTGTCAGATCAAGTTAATTTACCATGATCAGTTAACCTAATGCATGTAGAATTTGTCAGTGGACTGTGGGAGAAATGGTAATGAATGGCCAGTGGTGGCATTGCTCACCTCACTGGTACGGAATATGAGCCGGAATTGGTATTGGTCCCTTAGATCTTTGGTGTCGTCCAGTTTCTCTCGGCGGATGCTCAGGGCCACTGGACCCACTTTCTCATCCGTTCCAAAATAGTTCCAGTGCTCTGTAGAGAGACAGATCCATGGAGAAAGATATGAAGAGATAGAATATATCCAAAAGCATGCAAAATTATTAAAGATAAACAACTATACCAGGAAATAAATAGTGAACATGGTCTTCATTCTACTAGTCTCAGAATCAGTCATGCTGTTTGTTTCATACCACAAGGACATAAAACAAATTGATAAATCAAATCCATGTATCCAAGCAACAAATATATTATTTAGTGTGAAAGGGTAAAGGTAATATAACATGCAGGCTTCATAGCAGCAACTAATTTACCTTTAAAAATAGCTTATATATGTTAAAGAATTTTAACAATGTTTAGTGATGAGACCATGCATGGGTGTAAGAGTCAGAAAGAGCACTATACCAAACAACAACAATAAAGGCTTTTTATAGATCACTGTGACATTTTACTTGGTCAAGGATGTGACACCCAACAAAACGGCCATGAATGAGGGGGACAACTGCTATAACAACCTATAAAGCCCCTTAATTCCTTTTCAATTAAGCACACATTTGAGCAAACATTTAAAAACATAAAAAGCAGTTTCTGGTTTTATTAAGAGAACAAACAGTTCATACATGTAATAGTCATAAATGATTACAGTTGTTTAGGGAAATTAAGTCAGAGTGTGAATTAAATGTGTAATCTGCCATGGTTCTATCTCTGTAATGTGGAGCTTCAGAATAAAAGCCCTTGTGCAGGAATTCGTAAACGTTAGTAAGTGAAAATAATGTCATATGTTTGTTTTTTTGGTAATTTTCTGTCATGGTACTTATTGGTGGCCAATACTTGATCTGAATCTGTAACGAAGAACAGAACCTTAATACATTTCAAATGTTTCTCTAAATCCATAATTCTTTTGTTGCACACAAAACCCAGAGACACCAAAATCACCAACGCTAGATCAATGAGTTTGGTTTTTGGTTTCAAATGCAAATTAGTCATAACTTTTAAAAAGACCTTTAAATTCATGTTTATAAACACATTACTGGTATTCAGAAGATTTAAAGACTGTCTAACTGATCAGATGTCAACCCTATAAGAGAATGAATGAACTTCATCATAGTCAGATTTCCGCAGTTATCTGATTATTCAAGTGATCATGTACAGTATCTCACAAAAGTAAGTACACCCCTCACATTTCGGTAAACAATTTATTAGAACTTTTTATCGGACAACATTTAAGATGCAGCGCTGTCTACAGCTTGCTCAACACACAAATATTAATGTCTAATTTACATATGTGCATAATTCACATTAACTTATTTACATAGACCAGATGGGAGATTCTTTTGTGGGATTTGGCAACCCTAGAATTCACGCAGCATCTGCTAAATGACCAGCAAAAGTTTGTAGAAATTACCTCTTTTAATGATGGGTTGCCATCGATACCGACACCTCCATGGGTGGCCTAGATGTTAATTAAATAAATACTAAATGTATATTAAATTAGCAGACTGCTGTATGCATATACTGCCCCCTTAAGTGGAACATACTTGCAATGCTAAGGAAATGAAAGCAGCTCATCTTATAAAAATAGGTACCAGTACTCATGAAATGAGGTATCCTACCATTTTTAATAGCGAGGTATTGTGCTACTTTTCTAGTATTAGTTTACTGTTCAACATTTACTCGTGAATGGCCAGAAGTATTGGGACACTTCCAAGCATGCGGCCAAAGGTATGGGGACATGCCCACCCACGCAGCAGTATTAGGATGCACCCCCGCAATCAGACAAGAGTATTCACTTAAAGTGTACTGTCACTTATCTCACTCAACTTCTCCGTATGACTGCAGCAGCCCAATCCTGGCACATGCTACTATAGTCTGTGCTGGACATGATGTCCCAAATTGATGATCCTGTAGCTCTATTTCAAACATATGACTTGGTTTGGCATGGCTCTATTTTGATTATCCTTGGCTTTTAATGTTGTCTGACAAAACACTGTTGGATAGAGTACTAATTTCAATCCTGTCTCATCTCTCGATTAGAGAAAAGTTATTTTACAATAATTATCGTTTTCGCTCTACTGCTTGGCCACACATCACAAATATCATATATGAACAGACATTGTCTGAGCAGACATTATGTAGCCCATATCTATCCTTAAATGCCAAGCTTTAAAACATGAAGTCGAACAGTGTGTGTACGTATGTATATGTGCATACAGAGGACAATGGATTTACCTTTCTCATAGAAGTACTCTCGGTAGTATCGGGCTCCCAGGTCCACATGCTCTATGCAGTGATTCTGCAATTGGTCCATGCGAGTGGCCTGGTCCTCAGGTAGCTCCTCCAGCACGGCGATGCTGGCATTGGTGCGGCGCAAACACATCCTGGTCTGGCCAAGCTCTGACCATGAGCTTAGGAAGCTTACATTTCGCTCACCGTAACTTCCAGTCTCGTTCAAGAAATTGGGACAGCTAAGCAAAAGTTGGTGCTGAGCTCCAGAATTAGTGCAGGCTGAATCTGTTGGGCCATCTATGATAAAGGTAGATCTCTCTGTTAGCAAACTCAGATCATTTGTACTAGAAAAGGTGGGTTCAGCCCCAGCCAGAGCTAGAGCACGGGTCATAGCCAGGGAGAGTGTGGCCGAGGATGCAGCAGATGCAGAGGATGCCCCTGTGGCTGTGTTACGTCTCTGGTTGGCATAGCTACGCTGAGCAGATGCCTCGAACAGGTCAAAAAGGAGACTCTGGCTATCGTAGTGGGTGAAGCTTCGTACACACAGCCATGGTTTAAGTGAAGCTGTTTCTGACAGTTCTGTGTCATCTGCATCAGTGCGTGAGGATTCAGCATCTCCCCGTTGGGCACTACGAAGTTTCCGGAAGAGGGACGAAGTACCGAGGGAGGACTCTGTACCACCACTTTTCTTGCGCACACGACTGTCGGGTTGGTCTTCGCTACGAATAAAGGATGGGGCGGGGGATGGGGTTGAGTTAGAGGTTTCTGCACGCAGTAGCTCTCCTAGTTTGGCAGGAGCAGCACTGCGTTGATCTGGCATCTCCTGCTGGAACTGGCTAAGCATGTCAAAGAAGCTTTCCTCAGGCACGGCCTGGATGTTGATGGACGATGTGCTACCATACACACGGAAGAGCCGCCCTTCAACTTCGGTTTCATCCTGTTCACTTAGCGTGATTTCACTGATAGAACGCTGTCGCAGTGGAGCAAATCCTGGGACACGCAAGCGTGAAGGGGATCCTGAGACGTCCCTATGCATTTGGCGTTCCCCAAATTCTGCATCTTTGCTCCATCTTAGAGGTTGTACTCTTTCACTGCCCCCTCGAATAAACCCCTCCTCCTCATTGTTGTTTTCTGATGTCACAACTTGCTCATTGTCCACCAGAGATTCCCTTGACTGCGCTCTCCGTGGCGGCCAGTCGGCAATGCGAGCCCTGACCCCCATCTTGGGCACAGACACACGGGACATGCCAGAATCAGCAGGGGAGACGTGACCATTGTGGAGAGGCAGGTGAAGGTGAACTGGGGGCAAGGGGTGGGATAGAGGGCCAGAGTTTCTGTACACGTTCATTAGGCCAAGTATGGTGTCAGGGTTGGAGAAAAGGGCAAAAAGGGCAAGGAGAAAAGGCATAGGTAAAGGCACATCCCAAACACAGAGGAGCAAGCAGGGGCTCCACACAACGGCTTGGTCCTCTGCTTGCTAAGCACATGCTTTTGGGTTGGGGCAGGACCACGCCTCCCAGATGGATCTCAATCAGAGCGAAGTGGCAATAACGTCATAGTCACTCTCAAAACACACCTGTAAATAAAAGGAACAGGGTGAAATTAGTATGTTCTCTCACAGGCTACTGCAGGTAAAGGCAAAATTTAACAGGAATTGCAATGCTTCAGTTGGGAACCAAACTCTGATAATGGATTTCCATCTCTCAGTTAAATTACCTTTTAATGGCATGAATAAAGATTCAGTTTAAGAACCCATACTAAAGTGAAATGTCTAAGTGAGAGATATGAAAAGTGATGAAGGAAAATGCAGCTTTAGCAAAAGAGGGGAGAGGATTTCAAACAAGGATTCTGCATTTAGAATAATCTCTGAACTCTCCTGGAACACGTATCATAATCAGTAAGAGCATTACAGCCATATGTCCCAGAATACAATGCGGCATGTCTAGTTTCTGTCTCTTCCTATGTGCGTGCCCTTTCTTCCTTCTTGGTCTTCCTATCTCTCCCTCTCTCAGTCTGTCTCTTTATCAGTCAGTTTCTCTTTCTCTTAGACTTTCTCTCTCACTCACTATCTTTCACCAGATCGAGAGCCATGAAAATGTCAACCTTGCACAAACCAATGGAATGTGAAAAACACTTCCCCATTAATAAATTTTCTGTGAAACGGTACAACTGACAGACATGCACGCATACAGTCTGTATCTAAATAAAGTGCTTATGTACACCAGTAGGTGGCACTAACCTGTATAGCTAATACTGTAGATAAAGCGGAAGTTACAGTTTCATGTAAATCATGTTACTGCTTCCAGAGTCTTAACCACTAAGCCACCACTGTCCTTGTGTGAACTAAAGCACAGGTCTGTGAAATTTTTAAGGAGGACTATTCCTTCACCACAACCTGGTGATTTGTAACCCAGTTATGAGAACATGCTGAATGGGAAGTCATGCAGACTGTGCAAACCAGCACCCTTGCCACTGGCGTGAAATGGGGTCGGAAGGTGAGCAAGCCGAATCCAAAGGCAGATTTGCAGTCAGAATAGTAATGGTGTAAACAGCTCCTGCAGCTGCAGGTTAGGGCCATGTTGCTGAAACACTACAGTGCAGTAAAGCTACAGATTCGTTAACCATGGCCCCAGGGCATGATTTGGGTTGACTCATGTGGCCAATTCGGACATGAGTCAAGAATTCACTTACAAAAGGAATTAATTTTAAGACTGCAGCATTTACACTGTCTTTTATGCATTTCTTTTCTTGTCACGTTAAGATGATTAGACCGTGAAAGAGCCTGGAGCTCACTTCTTTTTTACTTTCTCACTTGTTTTTTACTTACTTAACTTACTTTACTTAATATTATAATATTACTATTGTTTTAAATAGTGAGTTTTTAATCACATTTTTAGATAAGACTATAATAATTTAGCTAATAAAACTTTGAGGGAAAAAAAGTATTGTTTTGGTAATAACTATTGTATTTTTGGTGTTTACTACATTATTACAAAGTTATACATTCAGTCCGTTTAGGCTTATGCTGTAGTAGAACTTTTTAGTATTTTTACTGTCAAATAAAGCAAAAAAAAAAGTGAATAGTTAGGTAGACATAGTGTAATTACTCATTTTTAATAATTTTTCAAAAATGTTAAGAAACATATGATGCTGTATAAATGTTTCAAATGTTTATTGTTACAACAGAAATGGCAATAGCTGTCCCACCCACTCCAGGTCCATCACTACAAGAATAAGAGGCAAAAATACATGTATTAAAATAACCTAAAACTCCCTCTCTGAAGTTCTTATCCAACCATCCAAAAGTTAAGAAGCTTATTTCAATTTAAACAATTCAAGCTTAGATAGCTGAAGAAGAGGTGAAAGGTGAGAGAACGTATACAAAGAAAACACCTGGTACACAAAAGAGAAAAAGTGACTGAGCAAGCAAGAGACACATGTCATTTTGATAGCCTTTAATACTGGAGTCAGACTGGATCAAATGTCAGCACAGTGCAGAAGCTATAAAAACCCATTCAGCTTTGCCTTGTCCCTCTACTTCTCTCTCCTCCTCGCTTTCTTTATTGAAGAGAAGGCAACTGTCTTTAGTAGACTTTGTATCAGACGCTTTCAGGTCTCTCTGTCTGCGGGTTACACTCACAGTGGAATTATTACAACAGTATTATGTTGCAGTCTAACTAGGGTTGGACAAAACAATCCATATTCATATCTTGCAATACATAACATATATTTTCATATATCTCTCATTCACTACCAACCTCAAAGTGTAACACAGCCACACACAGTAGGACATGTTACTTTCAATTTCATAAGTGGTTTTGCAGCTGTATAATAACATCTCGTTCCACAGATGGGATAAAGAAAATGTCTATGGATGCGGCACAACTTTAGTAATGATTTTATTTGCATTATGTCATAAGGACCATAGTAGTCTTACAGGACATACATTATTTATGTTTATTTATATTATGGGTGTGTTTATGTGTGTATTATGGATGTGTAGCGAAGAAAAGAAAGGACGGATATGAGATTTTAACTCTTTGTGGCATATTATGGTAAAAGAGACTGATTGTTTTTTCAGCATTCTCTATTCTCACAGCTATTAATTCGTACAAAGCTGTGAGAGACAGATAGGGAGAACAGACAAACTGCCAATTCTACAAGTATAATATGAATGCAACATGAACGATACAATATCGATATAATCAATATTGTCTCATCACATATCTCACGTCAAAATATATTGATAAAGCTTAAAAACTCGAGATGTCATCCAGTCCTACAAACTGAAAGTTTGTCTTTGATCCATAAATAGGCTTGACTTGGGAAAACCGAGAGACTGGTAAAAACAGATCATTGTACCATGACCTTAGTACTGACCATACTTAAATCAGAGGATTCATTCTCAATTAAGAAAAAAAAATGTAAATGCAATTGTACCATAGTGAGCTTCAGAATAAAGCAAAATGAAAAATAAGAAAGGATTTATTATAGATTAAGTTTAAACTAGATAAATAGTAAGGAGGCTAGTCCATGGCGTGGCTATGATTTGCCAACCAACCTCTCACTCTTAGACAAAGTTAATCATGCCCGCATATACGATGCTCCACTTGGTTGGAAGGCACCACGTAATTGGCTAGTGCATTAGTTGTGTCAACAGAGTACAGAAGTAAATGTGTTTTTGTTCATTTGTCATACATTAATAAAAAATGGCAAATGTTAAGAATTAATAATTAAATTCCTTTGGTAGAATCAACTTCAGTCATACCAAATTCTTGACCTAGAATTTTCTCCCAAACATCAAAATCATATGGTGTCCAGCATGTGTATGACCTTCATAATGAGTGGATTTAAAATAAAGTACAAACACTTTAAAGTTTTAAAATCCACATGAAACAATTGGATGTTTTCAATTAGCACAAAAAGCATTGATGCACAGCATCAAACCAAGTTCTAATCAAATCTATTTTATTTACTACACTAGTAATAATATAGTGCATTACTCCAGAGGGTCTTCTGAGAGGCGCAGAAATTTCTGTATGTCTGCAATGTAGACGTTTTCAGAGCCATAGTCCAAACACGCTTGTTCTGGACAACCTCCTTACTCAATACCAGCATCCATGAAGTACGCAGCAATCATCTTCAGATCTAAATGCTTCCAACCAAATCATTTTACGAGAATAGCCATCAGTGCACCCACTTAGGGCTATCCCATATGGCTTTACTTTGCCAAACAAAATTTGTCCCTCTAGAGTAATACACTTGTCTCCATAGACAATGCTGTAATCTGAGCTCTGCTCCTACACCATCAAGTACAAGTAAAACTGTCTCTTATTCCATAAAGTACACATTTCTGATGCATCCACCTGTATCCGTGGAGTGGGCAATGGGCTTCCACACATTTTTATTCATAACTTTTCATACATTCTCATGATTTTAAAACCCTTACCTATTTTGCTCTATAACATTCATATATTCATTATTTATTTTACCTCTTATGTGGAAACACTATTTTCTGCATGTTTCCTTATACAGTTTAAAATCATGACCAATTTGCTTTTGTGTTATTCATACAATGACTTTAATAACAATGACTTTTACATTACGAAAAACAATTGTTTTTTCTTTTAAGTGAAAACACTTTTCTACCTACTTTTCTCCAATGCAACCATTTCTACTGTGTGTTAAATAATGTACCCTTGTTGTTTTGGTTGTTGAACTGGTACCATAACACAAACACACACTTAGCTCATACGTTTCAAGCATATAAAACATTGAAGATACATTTAAAAGTGACAAACATTTTAAACATTTTAATTTTTCTTCAACTCTACTTGTTTGAAGTGTAAAAAACCTTTAAACACTGGTGTGGTGCAGTTTATTCACCATGCCAGTTGGTGTGACATTCAATAATGTGGCAAAAAATAGGCCTTATAACTTATAAATCATAACTTCAATAGAACAATAAAGAACTTTTATCAGCAAGAATCTCCAGCTGTTTAATTAGAAGCCTTAGAAGCAATGCCCTCCAGTGACATAACTTGTTAAATGTTACACTTCTAAATACAGTCGATTCCGGTTCATTGGACTATTATATAAATGTAAATGTTATTCACTTATTTGGACCAAAATTTCACTTAATCAGACCAAAGAAAGTGAGAGCAAAAAAGCCACAAGTCGCCACCTAGTGGATGGAAAGCAGGTCAGCAATTTATGGGAGGATTTTTGGGGTCCCCGGGAGAATTTAGGCTTTTATCAAAAGGTCAGGAAATCCGAAAAGTTGTGTTGACAAGAGCAAAACCAGCGGGTGTTGAACACACCCACCACTTTCTTGATTTTGTTCAAGTGCAGTCCGTCAAGAGAACGAATCAGATCACACTGGATAAGTTCTTCAAACGTTGACTAGAATTTAGTAAGAAAGTATTAAGTTTTACAGTATTATTACTTCGCATGCTGAGTACCTATACATTGTGTTGTAGATTGTTTCGAAAAACCTGGTTGCAAATTTCTTTTTCTTTGAACAAAGTTGGTAAGCAACAGTAGTTCTTGTTTGTACGTTCGCTATACGTGTAAATCTCACAATAAATAAACATTTCATATGTTATATAAATTATAGAACGTCCTGTCTTGTAATATAGGCCATGCTCGTTTAAACGGACCAGCCGGTTATTAGGACCAAAACGATCTGGTCCCGATGTGCTCCCATTAACCGGAATCGGAATCCAATTAACTGGAAAAAACAAATCTAGAATACCATAGCAAACATGATAAATTAAAAGAAAATGAAATACCTAATTGACATTTTATATAAAATAAGTTTCACACGATATTACAATTTTAGGTACTAAGAATAACAAATTCATGTAGAAATACATATTACAATACAAAATATAAAAGAACACTTAGATACTGGTTAAGTCTAGAGTCACAGCAACACAAAAACACTTTGTTATGGAAGATATTTGAGATTAAAAAAAAAAATTTGTTTTCAGGCTTCTTTGTCATCCATGAATGAATTGTAACCAAACCACCAGATGGCAACAGGTTTGGCATCCAAAGCTCAGCAGTGCACAAGGACAAAAGAGCTATTGTGGTACAAGTGACAGAAATGTTTAAAGCTGGATATAAGCGGAATTTCTGTCTTGGGTACAGAAAAGCCTTTAGCATGGTGCTGTTGGTCACACAAATATCAAACACTGAAGTCTTGCTGAAATTGTACTTGACTGCATTACAGTTTTGATGAGAGCTTTTTTACAAGTTAGTCCAAGCAAAGTCAAGCAAAGATGCTGAATTGCAAGTTAGCCCAAAGGTAACAGCGTACACCAGCCAAGACAGTAAGTCATACTGTAAGCCACTGAATGCAGGAAAACAGGCATAAACGTTAAAACACTATTAAAAACACACGGTGGGAGCTTTTATCAACTATTAAAAAGACACAAACACATAAAACAGATCATAGATGCTGAAGAACCCAAAAATAGGCAGACCATCCAGCCGTTCACTAAGCGGCTTGCTTGAATTGTAAGACTGAATAAGATGCTACTCGCTCTGGATAAGGGTGCCTGCTAAATGACTAAATGAAAGTGTAATTAATAACTATGCACCTGCCAGTCAATCACAGACAGGTACATTCAAAGGACATGTTACAATTTTACATAGTGTAGAAGCTTTGGACATTGACTGACTACATTTATTCACAAATGACACATCAGATCAGTTAATCAGATCAATTCTGCTAAACTAAAATTGTACTGTTACTAATGGTGTTGGTTTACTGCAGAATTTTTGCAGGGGTTTGAATAAGGGTGTAGACGCATCATATATTTGGTTTGGGGGACAGTGACCTTCTTGTACCTGGCTGTAACAGCAGCTTCTAAAAGTGAAAGAAAGGTCTATTCAGCTCCTTTCTTTTGCATGCTTATTAACACACTATTACTTCCTTCAGTGTGTGCCCGCCTTGTTCAGAAAATCAAAAACACATCTGGGTAAAAAAAAACCAAACCCATTAAGCATTTAATGGTCCTAACAACAAGTCACTGGCCAGAAATGCATTGTTTGAGAACATGGAAGAATATGGGAGGCCCACAGCAATTCTGGTAGAAAATAGAAAGCATAGTTTGGGGAATGATAAATCGTGATTTGAGTTGAATGATCATGACCCTGAGAAGAGAAGTATCTTTAAAGATCTGGTGAGAAAAACAACCTACACTCCCATTAATGGTGTGGGGAGCTAGTTTAGCTTCTGTTCCTGGGAAATATAACAGAAAGGCTTGCCTCCCATAAGTAAAACACTTCAGACAAACAATCAAGTTATTTTTCAATAAGTATTTTCACATTAAACACAAACCCACCGGAAAACATTTTTCAGCAAATAAAGTGAAACAACACTGACTCTTCTGATATCCCATACAAAGGCACTTTATTTCTTATTTTTTTTACTCTGTGCTGTTGAATATGGAAAAGGAACTGTGTTTTGAGTCACAGGATTTGACTCCTCTGGGGTGTGGTAGAACAGCAGTTTTAGAGAGAGAGAAAAGAGAAAAGGAGAAGCTAAGCATCAGGATAGTGTTCCTAATAAAGTGCTCAATCTTGATGTTATGTTGTGGTACTATAACATCAAAATGTCTATTACAGTTACTGGGCTGTTAAGACTAAGCTTAGCAAATAAGGGCCCTGTTTAAGAGGCCAGTAGCAGCAGCTACAGTCATGTGAAAAAAATTAGGACACCCAATGAAAACCTGTATATTCTTTAACATATTTGGACATGTGGATCTTTAATATCAAATTTAAGAGTACTGAGATATCCAAGTAATATGACTAAACAATTCAAAATGAAGAAACGTCTTTTTACAACTTTATGTAAAATGTAATTCAAAAAGAATGCAATTTCTGGTAAGGAATAAATTAGGACACCCCTATATATTGAGCCACTTAAAATAGCTGATACCACACACAGGTGTATCATATCAGGTGCACATGATCAGAACATCGTTACCCAGCATGTTGAATGAGGATTACCCTATTTAAACCTCAGAAACTTAGTTTGGTGTGTCCCTGACTGTTGAAGAGTGAGCACCATGGTGAGATCCAAAGAGCTGCCTGACGCCATCAGAAAGAAGATTGTTAGATGCTAAAAGAAGTCATGAAAAATCCTAAAATTTCATCACAGAACCTACAGCAGGCTTTAGCTACTGTCGATGTGAAAGTGCATGACTCACCTATCAGAAAGAGACCACACAAGTGTAATTTTCATGGGAGGTGTGCAAGGAGGAAACCTTTGCTCTCTAAGAAAAACATGAGAGAATGCAGACAAAGACCAGGACTTCTGGAATAATGTTCTTTGGACAGATGAGTCTAAAGTTGAATTATATGGACACCAGAAAACAAGACACGTCTGGCGTAAACCAAATACAGCATTCCAAGAAAAGAACCTCATACCAACTGTGAAGCATGGAGGTGGAAGTGTCAT
>JAUZST010009887.1:0-12722 GCA_034779995.1 Parotocinclus haroldoi | reverse complement strand
AAACCTTGGGAGGAACCAAGACTCAACAGGGGACCCGTCCTCCATGGGCGGCCTAGATGTTAATTAAACAAATACTACATGTATATTAAAATCATAGCAAAATTAGTACCAAATAAATAATTTATTAATAAAATTTAAATCAGTAATAGAACAATTATAAAATAATGTAAATTATAAAACAAAATTGATTTACACCGTAAACAGTACACAGTACTGAAACACTTGGGCAGCTTAATCATTAGATAGTTTTTGATTCATAAAGACAAAACAGACTAAATATGTGTTTAAAAACGTGACTGAGATGTGTAGAACGGCTAATCCCTCACTAGAAAGATGGCAACAGTTTCTCTCGAATCCGCAGTTTTTAAACGTACCTAAGCAGGGTAGACTGACGCAGCACCTTCACATGGCCACGTGTGTTAAGGGTTAAATATTAATACCTCATAATTAATTATGTGCCTAAGGTAGATGACAGAACTATAGACACGTACGCATTACTGTTCGCCTATATGTCCCTATTCCGATATGTTTATTATATTTATTATTATTATGGTTATGAACTTATGTAACCTTTAGAAAACGATTCTTCTGGTGAATAAAGAACAGAAATACACAAGGTGCGTCAAAATGAACAGCACACAAAGACGCGAGGAAGCTGAAATGGCGTTCAGAGAAACAAACCAACGTGTACATTAGGTGTTGGTTAAGGTCACGTTTATGCATAAATATAGAAACTTCAAACTGGTTGACAAACTTTCAAGCACCGCTGTAGCTAGTCAGTCTGACGTGTGCTGAATTTAAGACAACCCAGATCTAAAAATCGAACATGCTTATCCCGTCCACCGTTTTCTATACCCGTTGACCTTTGAGACTCGCAGCCCGAATCGAAGTTCTATATCGTTGTCGCACTCACTTTAGGTAAAAGTCGATGATGACGTCATTGAGAAACTCTCCATCGCCGAGACAGTGAAGGTCTTCATTTGTCACAGAGATTCCACCTTTTGCCGGAGGAGGGGGGTACACTATCAACCTACCACAAGCAAACGGTACAGAAAATAACGTTTGACTGAACTGTTTAACGTACATCAAACAGGGTGTCACAGTCTTTAAATGGGCAGAGGCACAGACAACGTTCACGAATTTTGTAGCTGTATAACTTGTGCCTGCCCCTCCTGGTCTATCAAGCGCTGCGACCACGGGCTGACGTGTGTACCATGGTTGTGTCACGGACGTGGTTCTTACTTGATTATGGGACCTGTGAATGTAGGGTGAAGGTCTGACATATCCTCGTCATCATCTTCATCGAAGAACCCATGGAGCCGAGCGGACGTTCGCGTCTGGAGCGTTAGCTCTGTCGAGGGCGTCGTTACCGTGGTTCCCGTTGCTGGATTAACTGATGCGGTCGTGATGGAAGCAGCTGCTGTTGTTGCAGAGGTCGCAGGTGTCGTTACGTTACATGGAACCGGTTTGATCTTTTGCGCTTTCGCCTGTGGATCGATTGCAGAGGTTAAATTCGGCTGATACGCATACTATACAGGCTTTGAATTTATGTAAAAATATTGTTAACATATTGTTAGATATCTGTCTATTGAGCCCACGGATATAAACAGTGAAAACAGGACTAGGTTCAAATCCCAGGGCAAATTTGATTTCTTTCTCAATCCGTTTTAAACTTCAGTGATCGAATTCGATTGTCTGAAGCGCTGTCACTGCGGTTTGCTGTGGGGATGATTAAGGATGCGCCGGTACCGCTTGTCTTACCTTGTACTGGTACTTGCATTTCAGTACTCGGCGATACGGAGTTTTCACAGTGACTTCCATAACATGTCTTATTTCCTCAAGATGTTCCTCACTTTCAGACCATAATAATATTTAAGCTTACCGTTGCTCTGTGTGTAAACACAGACGCCTAGCTTCTTACAGTTAGATAGGCAGTGGCAGGTCAGAGACACCGTCAGAAAGACTACCAAACACATTCAGGGCGGTATTTGAATTCCGAAGGCTTCATTTTCATGATGTGTTTGTTTGTTTGGGATTATTGCCATATCAGCAACACCCCGGCTATTTTATGACATCCACGGATACTGAAAAAAAACTGTAATTATTTGTTCAGATTGTTTGTTTTAGGCCAGTAGCATCTAAAAAGTTTATCATTTGAACTGATGGAATCTTTTCAGACTAATCTTTCATGTTCTCTACTCTATAAAAAAAAAGCATTTCTGATGGCTGAAGGTTTTGAAGGTTCTAATAAAACATGTTTTATTGTAAAGGAAGTGGCACAAATATGACAGTTTGGGGACTTGGGCTCATTTTGATGAATTTATAAGCGTCATGTGTTCTGGTAGGTTAGTGGTTCGGATGGGGGGTGGGTTTGGGGCTAAAATACCAGATACAAAGTAGTGAGAACTCGTATACTAGGAGCTCCGTGGCCGTTAAGGTAAGGGTTTAAATCCCAGCTCTTCCACGGTTTTGTCCCTGATCAAGGCCCTTAACCCAAAATTGTTTGGATTGTAATACTGTGTTGACTGTAAGTCTCTCTGGATAAGGGTATCTGCTAAAATGGCATAAATGTAAATGCTGGGGTTTGGCTGTACATCTCACTTGTAACATTTGTACTGGCAAAGAGTCAGATACACTGTGGCGGCTTAGCTTAGTGCATGATTTGAAAAAAAAAAAGAAAAAAAAAGATCTAACTAATTTAAACTGATGAATTGACAGCTATAGCTGTGTAGGCTAATACATCTGGAAGAGGGATAATCACCCCAAAAAAACCCAACACCGTGATAGACTAAGAGAGGATTTTGTTTTGCACAGCAGTGTATTGCAGCGCTCCGCATGCAGCCCTCGGGATCTCCACTAGCCTAAATACCCAGTAAGGTCTTGGTTCCCAGTAAGCACGCACCTTCTCTTTTTCTTTTGACGCTTTGTTATACTGAACCAGTCTCACGTTGGCTTCGTCGAAGGTGAGGCTGGCAGGAAAGCAAGGGAGATTGTTGTTTCGTCCGATCTCGGCCAAGATGTCTTCCAGAATCATCTGCTCTTGCATGGAGAGGCCATTCTCGAAAATTAGCACTATGTATTTCTCATCCAGATCTGTGGACAAAGACGAAAAACAAAGGCCATTACCTACTTGTAAAAGCTCAACGGAAAGACAGTAGTGAAATTATTATTATCATATACGTGATTGACAGTAATGCCAACAGGAACGTTTTTAAACTGCAGATTTGGGATACCCACTGTTGCCAGAGCAGTCGTACCACACCCCCCCGCTGTCTTGCGACATCTGGAGCTTGGTGCGCAACCGCTGGCACTCGTCGGCACTGGTCTGGAGGAAGACGACGGGCAGCTTCTTCACCATGCACCACTCACAGCTGGTCAGCTCTGAGGATCTGAGGCGCACCTTCTCCAGCACGTCCATTTCCTGACCTGTACAGAGGTTGTACAGAACGAACTGCATTGGCGATCAGAGACTATTAAAAAGCCCAAAGTTAGGTACTGTCCAAGTGCTGGTACAGATATAAATGCGCATTCGTGCATTTTATATGCTCTTGATCCAATTAAGCATCGCAAGGAGCCAGGGGGCTAACTGGCAGCACAGGGTGCAAGGCAGGAAGCAACCTGGGTAGGGTGCCAAGCAATCGTTGGGCTCCTTGTCTCCTTTAGAGGCGCGTGTTGACTTAACGTCTTTGAAATGCGAGAGGGGAATAACTGGAAGAAAGCCAGAAATACCAAAGGAGAACGTGCAAACTCCACACAGTAGTAGTATCGAATAAAGCCAGCTGTTTACTGATGATTCTTTTACTGGTAGTGCAGGCTAAAGCAAGGAAAGGTGTCGTCTTTCACAAGGATCTATCCCTCGGAGTACGACTCGGAGTGATAAGTAATAAGTGATAAGTGATAAGTGGCGCAACCTAGACTGGGCCTAAACTGGGTCACCCTTCCAAACTGGACGACCGAGCCAGAATAATTTAAATCGGCCACCAAATGTTCAATCGCAATCTGAAGTTTGGTTGAGATTAGTCAGACCGTGTTTCGCAACATCCTTGCACTTGGGATGCCATGTGGCAAAAGGTTCTATGGTCACATGGCTCAGAGAATGAACTTCTTGGCCTGAACGCTGAGCACTACATCAGGCGAGTACCAAACACAGCACAACCTACAGACACTCTAAACGTTGCCAACAAACAACGTGCTAAGCAATCGCGTCGCCGTGTTTTAAAATATTTTACAAGCAGGTATGGCAGCACTTACCTTCCGTCTCAAGCTGGATGTATTCTACTGTGAACTAAAGGAGAAGAAGAAAAAAAAAAACACATTTCCGTCACCATACTGCGCATGCTGTGTTTTTTCAGCTACTCCAGATGTTCTTCAAAAAATAAGTGATTAATCACTACCCAATGAGTGGCAACGTAATCACACTCTGTACCAGCGGAAGCAATTAGTGCTGTAAACAAAGCTGTGCAGGCTTAATTTTGGGCATATAATTAATTCATTGCCTCTGCTGACTAAGTGGAGAATGTTCAGTTCTCATTAGCTCAACATAACTAAAGCGTCTGTCACTTCTTAATTCTGTAGCACATAATACAATCAGTCTCCTTTACTTCTGAAGACTAATCATCCTCTGATTGATCAAATGAAGCAGGAACAAACTGATAACCAAGATAATTAGGTTCATTAGCCAGCCAATTCTCAGTGTCATTGTGTAGCCCTTTAGAAAAACACAAATGTTCCAATTAATTAAACGGAAAAGTGAGCGATAATCATAAAAGTATTCATATATACACTGAAAAGGCTCACATGGCATCCCAAGGTGGTTTATGTGATTAAACCAATAACAGCCCAAATTAGGTGGGAATAAATAAGTCTGTCTGGCTACATTGCTGGGTGGAGACAGAAAACCTGTTGTTATCTAAATATAAAATGAGTCGCATGGAATTGGTTGCATTTTTCACACTGGATGCCAGTTTGCTAGCAAGCTTTGTTACTGTTTATACAGAGTATTTATTCACTTCCAGTCCATAAACCGTTAAAGAAAAAAAAAAAAAATCCATAGAATCTGAACAAGTGACAAATCTTACAATGACGGGTTTGGTCACCATCCTGCGCAGAGTTCCGATTCGTACACTCCTACACTCCAAGATGATGCTCTCCAGCTTGGCCACAGGTCCCACTTTACGCTTCTTTGATGGAGAAGGATCCTCGCACATAGAATTTCCATACTGCTGAGACAGTAAGCAGAAGCTCAGATAACGTGTGTGTAATAATGTGTAACGCGCTGCACCTCAAGGCAATACTGATTACTCTTTCGGTGGCTGTGAGGAAATGAAAACAAGTCTAACATGCTAAACTGTACAATCTCCAGCAGGGTGACTAATGCTGTTCTAAGACTAAGACTGGGATTTTGTTTGTTCATTTGCAGTTTCTTAAAGCCAGATTAAATCTGGGTCTTGGGTATTATTTTTTTTTTCATTTTGAGTCCAGGTCTTTTCAAAATTCGCTAAAAGTTGGTGGATGGAAAACCCGCTTGAGTCACATGACACGAGCAGGACAGCAAACCGTGATGGAAACCCAGTAAACATTTCTGCTGAAGGCCCTCACCTGATCTTTCATACGGTTCCTCCTGGGTACTATGCTCCTGTGGTCCACGTCGGTGAAATGCAACTCGCATGCATGCTCGTCACTCTCCACCGCTCCTTTAACTGCTGCTTCCACTCGTCCACCGGACGGGGCTGGAGAGGAATGGGCAGAGTCAGCAGGCCTTGGAGAGACGCTGTCCAGCCGATTCACGCTACCCGTGCTGGAATTGTCAGCTTCTTCATCTTCGTCGCTGGACAGCACGACTGCAAATACACAACAGGAAACAATGAGTTTGTGGAGTTTGTGGCATTCCACATCGAAGGCTATGCGTAACCTGAACTTGTAGTGGTGTTTATCTACAAAACATGGCTGCTGCAACAAATGTCCCACAACCAACCTCTAATATCTTTAAGAGCAAGGCATGTATTATTTACGTTTAATCATTTACCAGTGTGACTTACAAGCGATAGAATCTTACAGTCCAAGCAATTGAACTTTAAGGGCCTTGCTCACAGTCCCAACAGCGGCAGCCTGGAGTCCAGTATCTTAAAAGATACACCACAGTCCCATTCAAGGTTTTTTAAGATTCACAGTTCTATTTGAGATTAACAGGCTGATGTTAGAGAAAAAGAGAAAGTTTAACACAGTGGTGACCCTCTAGCAAATGCTACTTCTGTTTTATTACAATAAGATTGCTATTAGCACTTGCTTTCTTAGATTTATTTTTTTTTTTTTTTATTTGACTACTGGTTACATTCTCAAATATTTATTCCCGTTTCGTTGTACAGAGGGTAAATTCAATAAATATGTGCTTCACAGTTAGAACAGTGTTTTATTCCAATAAGTAGCTCATATTTTATTTGGGACAGTTGTGTGTGATTGTTTATTCCTTACAGAAATGGACACTGCGGCATGGACCTCGTTGTGAATGTAGGTTGTCAAAATCTTCCACAATATCTTGTTTTTTGTTTTGTTTTTCCCCTAAAAAGATTAGTTAGTAATCTGCTACAGTCCACAAGGCTCATGATTTGTTCTGGTCCGAGTCCAGATTGGAGTCCTACAGAGAAAATTTGTTCAGTGAAACAAATTTCAGCTACACACCCACTGTTTAAAGCCATTACCACAGAGTGGAACAACACTGATTTTTAAATTTGGGGTTTCTCCCATTTTTGTGGCCCAGGAGTATATACAGACTGACTTGTTCCGACTTATAATGAGTCACATTGCAATAACGCTTTTGTAAATGGAATGTATTGTAAAGCGAGGAGTTTCATATATACAGTCTTTAACAATCTTTTGCAGATAAAAACTGTAAATAACGCAGTGAGTGGGTGATCCAGAATATGAACCGATTTCCACATTTAGCAGTCTGATTTGAAACTCCTATAAACTGTGGATCGCTGGATCATTCGGAAAGGTGTTCAGTTTTCAATATTTAACGTTGAATATCGTTTCCCTTCATCTTTTCAAATATGCACAATAAAATGTGAAACAGAAACAAAACTAAACGAGTCACTTGACCAGGGTTAGCTTGACGTTTGCTTAATACTGCATTACTCTCTGTGTAATGTTGGCTATTTGGACACCTTTCTCCCTGACAATACGGCAGAGCAATATTTAAGGGACAGGTCTGCTATATAAAACATTATCTACAACTTAGTGTGACGTTTTACATCACAACGTAACACTAGTCTTTATGGTGTTGCACTCACTGGGGTCGTTCAGTTCGTGGTGTCTGGCCACAGGTCGCCTCTTGCCCTTTGCCAGCTTGGCACCGTTGTGCGGAAGCAGCAGGTTCCCGCGGGTGATGCGTGCCGGTGGGTTCATGACCGTGTCGATGTGTATAGAGTGCCCCCTGGAGGATGTGCTGTAGAAGTTTTTGCTGAGTTGAGTGACGGCGGACGAGGCAGAAGAGGGCAGGGCCCGCAGGGGCAGACGAGGAGCAGGGGAGGAAGACGTGGCCGGCAGGTGCGGCGCTTCAGGAGACAACGTGTTGCCGCAGCTCTCGCATTTCGTGTGGTCTTCACTTTGCTGGCCACACTTTCCACACACTGTGAAATACTCGTCTGGCTGAAGAGACTGAGAGACGGGACAGAAACAAAGAGAGAGAGTCAAAAGAGAAAGATATACATGCACAAACTCCAAGATGGATTATTCTCTAAACGCACTAAACCTGAAATACATTAATCCAGTCTCTCTACATTGAGGAATTCATGGATTTATTTAGCCATCTGTTCTCACCTTTGTTTGGCCACGTTAACTTTAACACCATTTTAGTCTAGTTCTTGTAGCTGTGTTCCTCTTTTAGCTTGTATACTCATTTATTTATTCATGCAACACAGAGAGGCAAATAGAAGAGAGACAGACAGACAAAAACAAAAGACAGAAAGGGATGCAAAAGACTAAATAAAAGAATGACAGAGAGAAGACAAAGACACAAAAACTGAAACAGAAAGTCAAGAAAAGGCCAAGCTGTGTCCAAACAGTTCTCATTTATGCTAGTACATTATTTATATTCAAATACACTATTACATACCGAGATATAAATATCAGTAATGCAGCATCCAGTAATAAATCCACATTTAATTTCACCCTTTCAATTCTTACTGATGCGTCTAATACGAAAACCTTTAGACATCTGTCACTGAATGCGTCTCACCTCTACCGTTGCAGTCGGAGGAACTGTACCAGCGCCCTCGAATACCGGCCGCCTCTTTGACTGGGATAATCTTTTTACATTCACATCTTCGGAGTCTGCTGAACACAAAGTAAGGAAAGGCATGTTCACGCAACTGCAGATTTGTATTCAGGCTGTTTTGTGTATGTGAATAAAAGGAATATAAATAAGACATTTCCCATTTTTGTGTGCGAGCAGCAATTTGCTGGGCGGCCAACGAAACGGCTTTTACATCACCAGCATAACAAGATGATCAGAGTAACGCGGGCCAGATAGATAGCCGGTTTAGTTTCTCACTACAATGGAAGCGTAATTACATTATTGCTATCCATAAAGATTAGACACCACCTAATGTACCTGAGTAAAAAGCCAAACAGCAGGTAGCGTTACTGAGGGATGCCTTAGACACCCAAAAGGCTAGAAATGAGACACGACAGGAGGCAAATGGGCTGCGACTATCATCTGTGACTCACTGCTTCAAAAGGTTATCTAACTGCCCGTGTTCTAGTCCATTTTGTAGTACATTTAGGCATTGCCAGGGAAACGGGGTGCACATATCTTTTGAAATCCACTGTGCAGCAGCGCGCGGCTTCCCTTCGTCTGCTTTTTCTCTATTCTCATCTCTCTCTCTCGCTCTTTTCCCCACAGGAGGCAAAGATTAATCAGAAGCCAGCAAACCTCTGGTATACACTAACACACCAGCATAGAGCCCTGGCACAATAGCGGGACACACGCGCCCCCGCCCCCCACGATCTTATCTTGGACAGAGCAGCAGCATAAAACACTCTGTTCCTTCCTCCAATCCTTCAGTCATACACCGGCACATCTCCCTTTCCGTTATGAACAGGGCATTCCCATTAAAAGTCAGCGAACAGAATAGACGGGCACCCGCAGGCAAGGCGGAGGAACTAAACGAATGCTCAGGGACAGTTATCCGAGGACAAATTTGCTGTTTCACTAAAATGGTTCCGGCCACGATTTACGAAGGGAGAAGCAGATGGGTTTCTCCTCCAGGCTAAATGGAAAGGGGTCTAGCGCAAACGTCATGTCACCATGAAGCAATAATCACGCACGTTCCAGACAACAGCAGCGCCAGAACAAGCCGTGCCACGATCCGAGCAGGCAAACCCACAGCGACACGAGGGACGTACTGTAGGAAAAGAACGCCCAGAAAATGGACACATGATGGAACAGGATTATTTGAATCCCTGTTGCCTTTCTATCATGTCAAGCCAGTCTGATCATCCTCCTCTGACCTCTAGAATCAACAAGGCATTTTCACCCGGAAAACTGAACACTGAGTATGTTCTCTTTTTTGGACCATTCTCTGTAAACCCCACACGACTGTGTGTGTGAAAATCCCAGCAGATCAGCAGTTTCGGAAATCCCCGTTCAGATTTGAACATTTCAGCATGTCTGCATACCTAAATAAACTGAGTTGTTGCCATGTGATTGGATATTTGCGTTGAGCAAGAAGTTGAACAAGTGTGCCTAATAAAGTGTCAAATCTGTACCTAAAAATGTAGGTACAAAACATATGCCTACACAGCGTTCCCTCGTTTATGGCGGGGGGGGTTACGTTCCAGGACCACCCGCGATAAACGAAAATCCGCGTAGCAGGGACGCTATAATTCTTTACATATTTATACATTATTTTAGCCGTATAGCTTGCAGAACGTTTGTTTTATGTAGCACCATGCCATGCCACCCAAACTTCACAACATAAAGTGAATGTGTGCAGAAAGTGCAATACCGGACAACATACAATAAATACAGAAACCAAACAAAAAAACATTATACATAACTAAACAATAAATACAAAATAACAGTGCAGATAGTGCACTGATAGTGTGAGCAGAAAGGTGCAGATATGTCCACTGTTCAATGTAAACAGTGTAAACCATAGGTAGGTATAGCAGCAGTTTAATACGTGTGTGTGTGTGTGTGTGTGTGAGAGAGAGAGATGTGTGATGTCATTTATATGTACAGTTGTTCATACCAGACTCTGATTGTTTATGAGTCTGATAGCTTGGGGGAAACTGTTGCACAGTTTGGTTGTGAGGGCCCGGATGCTTTGGTACCTTTTCCCAGACGGTAGTAGAGTGAAGAGTGTGTGTGAGGGGTGTGTGTGGTCATCTACAATGCTGGTTGCTTTGCGGATGCAGCATGTGATGTAGATGTCTGTGATGGTGCGTATTCATCCGCTGAGTAAATACGCTATTGTATTGTATTTTTAACTGTTGAAGTAATGGAACGTTCTCTTTACTTAACACACTGTACATCACTCTCGTATCACACATGCTCCGTCCGTACCGAGCTCCTCATAGCACCTCATATCCTACACACTGACTAGACACAACAGCCATTTAGTGCGAATCCTCATTTTATGATTTATAACAACATTCCTTTATTGCTAGAATGTATATTTTTAATATGTGTTTATACATTTTTTTGATGTTTTAATGTAAAAGTTCAGCAAAAACCAGGGATTTTTTTACATTCATACTTTTTGAAAACCCGCGATGCGCCGAGTGAACAGCGAAGTGGCGAGGGAACACTGTGTTACTTTCAACAAAGGGAATATATTTTAGAGAACTCATTCTCTTCTTTTATGCCCACTTCACCTGGCCTAGTCTTTGACCGGGTAATGGTTATTCAAGGTTGATAAGATGCTCCCCATCCATCTTCTCCGGTCCAAAACACAGCCAATTATTCTACTAGAAGCAACACAAAGCACTTTTGTAAGTTGCTCTGAATAAGGGCATCTGCTAAATGCTGTAAATGTATCTGTACGACACCCCACCTGGCTAAAAGGAAACACCAGGACCCGGGTCACCATTATGGTGGGGTAGCAAATTGCCACCTTGCTGGACTATTTTTAATTAATTTGTAGGTCTCAGTTGTGTCAAAGCAGCTCAAACCAGATGAGCCTGTCTAAATGTATAGTGATGAAGGAACTCTTTTACAGCAGATAAGCAGATATACATCTGAGTGTACGACTGTGGTGGATTAGTGGGTAATGTACTGGACTACGGACCAGAAGATCTAGGGTTCAAATCCCACCTCTGCCACAGTTGGGTCCCTGAGCAAGGCCCTTAACCCACAATTGCTTGGATTGGGAGACTGTATTCATTGTAAGCCGCTCTGGATAAGGACGTCTGCTCAATGACATAAATGAATAAATAAATGTAAATTTCACATTTATAATGCAGCTTTTCCCTCAGAGCTTGAAGTGTAAAGGCGGGGTCATATCAACACTGGAGATGCACTGCAAATTCAGCTGAAAGTGGCTTTTGCAAGAAATATTTTTTGGCAGAAATCTTCAAAAAGACCAAACAAAAAAATAAAAAAAGGTTAGGCTTGGCCAGCAGTGACCAACACAGAAAATGAATAAACGAAGCTTAGGAAACAATATATTGAACTCATGCACCAACAACTCTGAAAGCACAGGAACAGTGCTGAAGACTTACCCGAGTTCTCTGGGCAGGTGAGAATAATTTTATCTAGCTCGACTCTTTGGGTGTTGAACTCAGATCTGTAAGACAGAGACATGGCCGTTATTCTCATAAGAGAACTGCTAATACTCTGCTCCAACAAATGCATGAATTAGGTACAAAGAGATTAAATGCTCTTGGGTCGTGCAAACTTTTACTGCGTGCATGTTTCTAATCAGTACATGCTAGAAGGACTAATGAGAGCATTAAAAGAGATGCCCACTAGTAAAACTGCTTCTGTTTTGCATTTATCTTGATTTATAAATCATGCAAACGAGCATAACAATGCAAGAAGGGTTGAATCATTGCGGGGCTATGGGGTGGGGGGTATGAACTTGATTAGTATTTGGTATGTTTTGGTATGCAAGCATTTTCACTAGCCGATTTAGACAACAGAAACAGCCAACAGAAGTACAAATGCTAAGAACAAAATTAAATGATTAAATTAACTGAAATAGCAGAGCACAAGGCTAGCACAACACACTATCAGTCAATGGCTTACCTTTCCCTCAAGTCACAGCTATTTCAAAATGAAGAAGGTACATAGAATAAGAAGACCAAGAATGAAATAGTTAAAACACAGACACACAAAGAGACACACACAGACAGACACACACACACAGGCACACACACAGGCACACAGGCACACACACATAGACAGACACACATAGACAGACACACATAGACAGACACACATAGACAGACACACATAGACAGACACACACACAAAGAGACACACAGACAGACAAACACACAAAGAGTCACACAGACAGACACACACACACAGAGACACACAGACACAGACACACACACACAAAGAGACTCACAGACACACACACAGACACACACACAGACAGACAGACACACACACAGACAGACAGACAGACAGACACACAGACAGACAGACAGACACACACACACAGACAGACAGACACACACACACAGACAGACAGACACACACACACAGACAGACA
>JAUZST010009886.1:0-12722 GCA_034779995.1 Parotocinclus haroldoi | reverse complement strand
CATTAGACAATGAGTCATTAGAGGTCCTTGAAGGCACATCGTCTCCTTATGTCCAACCGATGGAGGGAGTTCCTGCATTCTGGTGGGATCTGCCTCCGCTGTTGGAGACCATCAGAGCGACGCCGAGCCGGAAGATCATCCAGGCGCGCGGTGTCATCCTCTATAATACCTCTATAATACCTCTATAATATCTTCACATGTATATTTGTCCATAACTATGCCTATAATTTGTATACACTATTTATTGTACATTCTGCCCTTGCTGCTTACTGTACTGCTAAACTAGATTTTGTTGCCATGTACATGTACATTTCTATCCCTATGCTGAAGGGCTTGGGATTGAGCAAAATGTGGACTGTCAAGGGGTCACCAAGGACTGACATGTGAACTATTGTAATACAACATTATGAACAATATATAAAGTCTAGCAAGCATAATGATCAATGCATGATAGCATCTGTGCAAACCTTCTGAGATATATTTTACTGCATGTTTCCCCCTTAACCCAAATCCTACGTACCTCTGTATGTGTGTCCTTCTCATATCCATCTTCTTTCCTCGTGGTTCAAGTCCCACTTGTCTGCGGGGTCCGCTCATACCCACGAAGACGCAACAAGGAATTATTTTGATCGACACATTGCCTGTTTTCAGAGACAAACACACAAGTCAATGCCAATTTGAAGACACCAATTAACTTAACACACATGTCTTTGGACTGTATGCAGACTCCACACAGAAAGGACCCAGGCTGCTGGGATTGAACCCGGGACTCTCTTGCTGTGAGGCAGCGGTGCTACCCACCGAGCCACCAAGCTGCACGTCCTTCTCACATCTATATTTACTGAAAAGTTATATACAGTTACAGTAATTCAGGTTGCTCAGTCATTCCTCCGTGTGTGTCTCAGTCGTGTAAGTTTATAGCTGATCATTTAAACTTGTGGTAAACTGCGGCTCGCAGACAGTTCATTGCCTCAGCATGCTGGCAGATTTTGAAAATGGGAAAATACAAAGTTAGACAATGACATGGAGGAACCATGGATTTTGGAGAAAGCTAATGTGAACCAGGATGAACACATGGCATGCATCATTAAAAGACACTCTTGCAACTAGGCCTTCAGCGTACCAGGTGAAGAACATGCCCTTGACCAACTGTTGAAGCTTTTCCAGAAACATGGCCACACCAACTTCCCCTATTCAGCACATACTCTTCTTAAAACACCAATGCAGTTACCACAATTCAGAAATCGGGCATGGAATACCTACATTAACCACTACAGCAGACCTTGCTAGATACCCTGAATAAGCACCCTGTTGAGCATCTGTCACACTATGATATAATCAACTTGTCTTTTAATGTTGATGGGCTTCCAATGTTTAAGAGCACGGGGAGAAGTATGTGGCCTGTCCTGTGTGCTTTGCACCTCAAGCTCATGACCATTTTCACTACAACACTGACATGTGAAAAGAAACCTCCAAACAATTTACTTTTCCTCGATTACATAGTGGCAGACATCTGAGAACTGCTGAGTGGTGTCCTGCAGCACATGGACAGGACATTAAGATTGAACATTCTTTGCATTGTGTGTGATGCTCCTACAAAAGCCTTTATTCGCTAGACAAAGTTGTGCTTCGGTTATTAAGGTTGTAATAAATGTGACCAAAAAGGTGAGTAGCTTAAAAGGGTCACATTTCAACAGACAGTCAACATCACATTGTGGACAGATGCCTCATTTAGAAATCAAATTCAGCCACAGCATTACAATGGCCATACACTATTTACAAGTTTACCCGTTGACATGGCGACAAGCTTTCCAACTGATTACATGTACAACCCCTGGCAAAAAGTATGGAATCGCCAGTCTTGGATGAGCATCATTCAGACATTTCATTCAGTAGAACAGACTCAGATCAAAAACATGATACAATAATAAGGCCAAAGTGCAACTTGTTGGCTTTCAGGAACACTTAAAGAAATTAGAAGAAAACACTGTGGAAGTCAGTGAATGTTACTTTTATTGACCAAGCACAGGGAAAAAAATATTTTAAGTCTTTTATGTTTTACCTCTCCCCTGTTGAGTGTCCAATGAATGTGAGTGGAGTTTTCCTGCGAGAATGTAAATGGTTCCCATCCAGAGGCATAACATCTGCACCTGTGCACCTGTGTGTGTATGTGAGAGAGATTGGGGTGAAATATGTCTCAGAGTTGCAAAGAAAGAAATACTCTGACATTTCTGACACCCTTTAACCTACAGTTGGACTGCTGTTGACAAATTGACCCCTACAGCATCTATGTGATATAAACATGGTGGAGGGTGATTGCAAATATGTGAGATGAACCATTTTCATAATTTCTTGTAATACTATGTAATGTAATAATGTAAATAATGTTGATTACACTAATTAAGGCAAACAGAAGAAGTTTCATACTGAGAAAAATACTTTTAACTACACTGAAAAAAGGAGACTAGCCATGTCTTGGATTTATGTAAGTGTTTAACACAACTGCCTCATGTTTTAAACAGACATGTAATTTTATTCTGTTAAAACTACATAACACGCAGAGAGAGTACATGAATTTGTTCATATCATGTTCGACTGAAGTGAATCAATAACGTATCAATGTTAAATCTCACAATACTGCACGGGATTTTGTTTTGCACCTTCAACGTGACAAGGAGAAGGAGTTGGTCGGAGTGCTCGTTCCTACTTTGTTCAGTAAGTCTTAATTTTCTGGATGAATATTATCAAAATCGCAGTCAAATGTAGTTAATTGTTTTGAGAATCACCAAGTAACGTTAAATGCTTGTCATGAGCCTGTTTGCCAGCGCTGTTTTTTTTAATCTGCTTTATACTAGCACTGCATCATTTGAAGTTGTTTTTGAGGGCCGTAGCGTGACACATAACTTAATTCTGTGGTTCTCCTAAAATACTTTGTGTTCTGTGTGAATATGTTTGCCAACTGACTGTACAGTTGTGTGTTAACTACATGGTGTCAGTGAGATTTGGCCATCAAAGAGCCTCGGCTAAGGACATCGGCAGCCTTAAGCTAGCATTAAATTAGCTTACCACCCCAACCCATTTTTCCCCTCTTTTGCTGCAGATTGAGAGCCAAACACAACTGCATATTTCACCTGGAGTCAGCTCGACCATTTGCTCAAGTTTTTGTGGTAAGAACAGTACTTGCAGTTTAAGTTACCATATTTTAACTACTAAGTACAACACAGATTGTTTAAACAAGTGCAGCGTGTGCTGCCTAATTAATCCACTTGTGAATTTTAAAATCTTGTTTAAACTTAATATGATATTTTGCTCCAACAAAATATTTATAAAATGACCAATACAGTGCACTTAAGCACTATTAAATATTTACTATTATTTATTTAACTTTTTGGAGTCAGTAAAGTCCTAGTCAGACAACTAGTTGTTTTAGACAACTTGTGAACATTTTTTAAAGATTATTTTTACTGTTAGCTTTACAATCTGTTTATGTTCAAAATGAGCTTTAAGTGGATTTTTTAAAACTCTATCATTCAGTGTTGGATTAAATTTTCATAAGATGGCTCAAGTTGTCTGAAAGTTTATCATGTAACCTTAAGTGGTTTAAACCCTGTCCCACATTTGGTTAGCCATTTTACAGCTTGTGACTTGCTGGTCATAAGTAATTCTAGGAAATCCTTTTATGATATCAAGTTTCTTTCTCTTACCATTGTGTATACCTTCTGCTTGTTTTCTATGATGATTCAAAAATGCATTCTTGACATATAAAACTCTATTGTCCTTACTAGATACTGATCCTTTTTTGTTTCCACTTTTTCAGTGAATGGTGCTAGAAGTGTTCCAGTGACAGAGTTAATGTGGCAATGCAAGGCCTGCCCATTAGCTTTACCAAGTAGGTCACCAATTCTGAGGCATTAGCGAGTGAGACATAGGCATCACGGAAATAACAATCGTATTCCATGTGTACATACAAGCTGCCCATGTATTTTTAAAACATGGAATGCCCTGTTAATTCATTTGAATAGATGTCATGTTATTAAAACTACCCCATGTCAGTCAAGGGGATGTACATTTAGCTGCCATTTGTGTCCATGTAAGGATCTTGTGTCTGAGAGGGATTATTGGACCCACATTAATGCACATTTAAAAAGAAACGAGGTTGTAAGTTGTGTGTTGGTGGATTGCAACTTTAAAAGCAACATCTTAGGCTTATTTAAATCCCACAAAAGCAGGAAACACAGGTCTTATTCACTAGACGATTTTAAACCAGGAATAGTAGTATCAGCCACAGCTGCTCACCCTGAATTACCTTCCAATTATTTTGATGATGCCATTAGTGAGGATGCTTAGCCAGGTACCAGCGCTGAGGTTGCAAATGATCTCCCAGATTTAATTGAGCACAGTTTGGCAGCAGCTTTGTTAAAATTAGAACATTTTTCTAATATATCAAGCAAAGCAATCAGTGATTTTTTTTAGTTGAACTAAACCACTTAACTGACAGTCTCTCAAAATCTTATGTTAGAAGGTGTTATGGTGAACATTTTTCAGAAGCACAAGCTCCAAGTTGACAGAGCTGTAATAGAAGAAATAATTTCTTCTCTTTGCTCAGCAAGTCCTCTAAATAAGGCCATCGAAAAGGGTGGGCCATTGAGTTCTGGCTATCTACGTGAACAATATTACAAGGCAAAAATTAACATTGTAGAACCAGTTCAATATATTCTGAATGCAAAAGAGAACAAGACTTTTAAGTATATTTCCATCTTTGAGTCCCTGCAAGGGCTGCTGAGTAGGAAAGATATTTTTGACAAGATAGTTAGTAATCACGAAATACATAGGAAAACAGAGAGTGGAAACGAAACTTTGTACAGGTCTTATAAGGATGGTCAGCATTGTAAGGAAAATGGCTTGTTTTCAGAGAAAGACCTTTGAATACAAAGGTCTTTCTCTGAAGAACTTTGTATGCTGATGCTGAAAGAACTTTGTATGCTGATGACTTTGAGGTCTGTAACCCTTTGGGCACCTCTCGCAAAACTCACAAACTTTGTGCTGTGTATTGAGTACTCAATAACCTACCCCCTGGGTCTCAATCTAGTTTGTCCTCAATTTTCCTGGCCATTTTGTGCAAAACAAACAATGTAAAGTCATTTGGCTATGAAAAGGTTTTAGAGCCCCTACTACGTGACCTGAGATCTAGAAGTTGATGGAATTTTTGTCACACAACTGAACAAATCATTGAAGGGTGCAGTGCAGACTATTGTTGCTGATAATTTAGGAGCACATGGAATAGCAGGCTTTGTGTAAAACTTTACAGGCCCCTTCATTTGTCGTTTTTGTACAGCACAAAGTGCAGACATTCAATCACATGGGGTTAGGTCAGGGATTTTCAGTCTCAGAAATAAAAGAAATACGTGACGCAGTAGTGTTTTTGGAGTTAAAAGAGCTTGTCCTTTTACTTTCTTATTTTCATTTACTCAGTGCTTACCCTCCTGACATTGTTCATTATCTTTTTGAAGGCATTGTGCCGGTTTAAATATCACATTGCCTCACATTACTCATATCCAAGAAGTACATCACTTTGGATGATCTAAACAGTTCTATTTTGCATTTCCCATACAAGGGGACAGACAAAACAAATAAGCCTCATCCTTTGCCACAAAACCTCCAGGCAGGAAATCCATAGGGGGCAATGCACATGTAAATTGGTGCTTATTAAGATTGCTCCTATTTTTGATTGGCCCCATGATTCCTTAACATGAGCCAGCATGGCAGATCCTACTGGATCTAAAACACATTGCTGAGCAAGTGGTTGCCCCAGTTCACATTGATGAGTCTATTACTTTCCTTGAGAGCAAAGTTTCAGATCACAGACAAAGATATCAAGAGGTGTTTCCAAACAACAAATTGCTGCCCAAACATCACTACATAGAACATTACTCACAGCTAAGTAAGCTTTTTGGACCTCTTGTGGGACTTTGGACCATGAGGTTTGAGGCAAAGCACAATTTTTTTAAATTATGAAACACAGCAGTTGCTTTAAAATGTGCCCTTTTCTCTTGCTGTGAAACACCAGTTTATGATTGGTTAAGACCTGTCATGTCCAAATATTGATAAACCAGTGCTAGAAGCGTCAGATGCATCCACTGTTCCATTGGAGCTTTTGAAGGAAGAGTTAGCACAAGCATTTAAACAGAGAAATCCTTATGCATCTGAAATAAACCTAGCAAAAAATGTTTGGAGCAAGGGAATACAATACAGAACAGGTATGATCGTGGCACATGGTTCTTTTGGTGGCTTGCTTGAATTTGGAGAAATCCATCTATTGTTTGTGTTAAAACTGCTGTGTGGATGGTATTGTGAGCTTTATGGAGCTTTTCAGCTGACTCCATCTCCGGTGCGAGAACTTGCTGTTGTTGAGGTCTCTGAACTAGTTTATGAGTATTCACTGTCTGCCTATGTAGTTGGGGGTGTGCGAATGGTGACCTTGAAGAGATCGATCTGTGTCTTTAGGTAAGCTAATGTAAGTGTCCTCAGGTGCATACAGTGTTTAAAAGGAGGTCTGGGGTTCTTTCAGATAAACAATTTCAGCTACAGCTATTAACTAGTTTTAAAAAATCTGGAATTTAATTTGATTTGGATTTACCATTGTTTTTGTTTAGGCATAGCTGTTGGCTCTTTGTGCTCCTCTTTTGCTTCTTCTCTCCTACTTTCTGCTCCCCTCTTAGCTAATTCACCTTTCATTATCTCTTTTTTGCTTATCACATTTTTCTGTCCCTCTATCTCTTTCCTCCCTTAACCTCTTGTTTTTTGTTTTTGTTTTTTTTTATTAAATGGGCAACATCTAGCACCCATGGGGTGATGGAAAGACTGTTGAAAAAGTGTTAACAGTGATCTAAAAAAACTATAACAAGACAAAATGCTGTTTCTGCTGTCATACACTAATGTGCATGGAAACCCTGGACACACTACGTGTTGTTTCGGTTCATGTTACTAACTAACCTAACTTCCTTTACACAGCTCAGGCCATTTTCAGAGTTATCCTTGGACCAGACAATAGTCAGAGGGTCGTGATTTTTGCTGGTTTGCCTTCAACTGTTGCTGAACTAGAGACTGAAATAAAGACTCAATATAAAATAGTGGAACCCTTCCGGCTGCAATTTATGGACACACTTTTTGGCAATGAGTTTGTGAACTTAAATTCAATGGAAGAAATACAAGACAAAGCAACTATCAAAGTTATATACACATCTTACCAACCTCAAGATCCAGGTGAAGACAGTTTATTTATTGCTTCAGGCAGCGCTCCTGATGACACGTCATACAGTTCTGGTGATAGCACCATCATTCTTTCATATTCAGAGTCTACATCATCACGGTCTTGTTGGCCAGATTTGTTCTGCGTTCCCCGTTTCACGTACAATGCTGAAATTAAGCTAGAGAAGGCCCATGTAGCTTTCAAAGAAAATGGGATGCTGTTGATTCCTGATCCAAATTTAAAATCTGACATATTAGAGGGCTTGATCCAGGAGATAGTTAAGCACACAGTTTATCTTACAGACAGTAAGTTTGACCAAGTTGCAGAGGCACTCATCCTGAGACACCCATGTTTAAGAGAAAAAGGCTCACCCAGTGGCTATGCAGAATGGAACATGAGCCTCAAATACAAGTTGTCAAACTATCGCACACATCTTCAAAAAGTAGGAGGTCCTGAAGCATGTGTGAAATCTTTAAAACATAAACCAGTTGAGAAATGCTTCCCTGCTTTTGATGTTAAAAGACCAAAGAGGGGTGAAGTGGATTAATGCCCCTCTTTTCTTCTTGGAGAAAGTGAACAGTCCCTTGAGAAGATGAGGGTTGAACTCCTGTCAGATGTGAAGAAGCGCAACAACAGAGAGACAATTAAAAAGAAAATGGATACAACATTTGCACTGAGGAGACAAGAAATTGTCTATGATGATCCCATGATCAGTGAGTACAAGAGAGATTGCCAGCTCTTTTTATGCAGCAGAGTTAATTAAAAATGATGCCATGACTAGCTGTCATAAATGCATTAATGTTTAAAGGTAATGGTTGACTTTATTAGTTTGTGTTTCAAAATATTTTCAAAGCCTTGATGACCAACCATTCACTGTGCATGCCATGTTTGACATGTCTCTTGAAATCTTTTGACTGTTATTTAATAATGTTTCAGATAAATGCGGAATTCAAGCGCATCACAACAATTCCTCTACAGTCAAGATTTCTGTCACAGCTTGACTTTCTTTCTGAAAGTCTGCTGAGAGTATTTGCAAAGCGATCGGGTGAGCCAGGCAAAAAGCTGAAAAACATAGCTGCCACAATGACGGTAAGAACATTCAACTTCTTCCATCCTATAAAGTACATATGCATTGCATTTGTTTAGTGAAAGTTTGGTATACTGTATCCATTGCATTGCTTACTTGGTGTGTGATTACTGGTAATCTAATCCACCTGCAGTTATAAATAAAGTAGATTGAGTGAGTGATGGAAGGAGGGAGGGACTGAGTTATGAAGGGAGGATAGGAGGGGGTGAATGGTGGAGGGAGGGAGTGAGTGAGGGATGGATTTTTTTACTTCACTGAAATAACCCTTTCATTTTTATTTTGCATTCACTGTTTCACTGAGAGACATTTATCTTTTTTATATCATCAGGACATTATAAAAAGTTCAGTCCATAATGGTCAGGTCAAATGTACAGTTTTTATATTTTGTAGATGTTAGTGTCATATGATAACTGGTTAGAAAAGTCAAAGTTTTTGTCTTTTGATCACCTTATTTTGTACTACTGAAAATCTAAGTTCAGATCTCTATTTTCATTGTTGTAATTCTTAAGGATGACACTGATGCTCGAAGTTAGTCCCTCATCAAAGTTCTCTGCATCTATCTGAATGAGAGTCCTGATGTCTTGGTGCAGGAGTACATGGTGAGTGTTTTGAGTAGATTTTGGCTATATAACATTGTAAAACCATGCATTCAGTTATTTCTGTGATTATATTTTTATATTTTTCTTTATTAATTTGGGAAAGTAATTCTAGTAATTCCAAAGTAATTCCAGTGATGAGATTAAAACAATATGTTAAACTTATCACATTAGATTTACTACTAATTTTTCTCCATATCCCCCTATTGATAAATGGAGGATTTTTTACTTTCATAATAGCATTATGACAGGGTTCCTGTGGATCCTCAAAAGACATTGAATTCATCAGTCCAAAAATAAGGCTTTAATTAGCCTTAAAATGTCTTAAATCAGTCTCAGAGGTCTTAATGTTAACACTTTCTAAGGAGGATGATTGTACTTTGTCTCAAATATTAAAATAATTGATACATTCTATTTTTTAAATAGTTTACATAATTCCTCTCACAGCCAGTTTTATGTTTAAATAAACATTTGGCTAAAATTGTCGTTTTTCATATTTGTGCTATAATTTAATTCAATTGGAGAAAAGAGTTTTGAACTTATGTCACAATATTGTTGCCATTTTTGACCCTGTATTTCTGTTTATAAATAAAGGTGTTGACATGCAACTGCTAATTTTTATTATTAACAGAGATAAAATGGGTAATAATTGTTTACGAAAGTTATCAGGGTGTTCCTAGTAGTGTTTATTGTGTAGTAATAGTTTATTTGAATGTTAATGGCCACTAATGTCTGCATTTTAAATCAGTCCAGTAATTGCACTGAATTGTTTACAGTTGTGATATTTTCATTTAATCTAGACAATAATGGCCTTAAGCAGAGGGTTTGTGTTGTTTTTCCAAGATGGTTGCCTAAAAGAAAATGTCTAACTTCTGTGCTGCGACTGAGTCAAAACACTGCAAAACAGAAATTACTTCTTAACTGTTGATTTATATCTCAGTGGAGCAGTAATGTTAGTTCAATTATTTACCTATGGTCAGTGCAGTGGAAATAGGCATTTTGTTTTGAACGATTACTAAGAGTTACTGGCAACTATCTTTGAAAAGAACAATACAATCTGTTGTAAGACCTCTATTTACCCTTATACTATTTTAGTATTCGACACTTGAATATAATATCAGCATTTAAAATGAAGATAACATGTAGTATTTAAGTGACCGGTAGTATTTAAGTAAAAGTTATCGAATAGGGTTTAGAATAAAGTGAGAAAATTGCACCGGATTAAAGTGTTCTAGGTGCTCAAATCACTTCATCATAACATGTTTCAATCACACGTTATCAACACAAAATATACATATTTATTAAATGTGAAAAACTTGTGTTAATTTAACTTTATTGTTTAAGTTATCTGCCATTCTTCCTTGCAGATCCTCTCCAATTCCATCAGGTTGGATGGTGAACATTGGTAGACAGCCATTTTCAGGACTCTCCAGAGATGTTCCCGAAACCCACTCCTTTGTTTTTCAGTCAAGTAAAATTTATTTATATAGTTGTTTTTACAACGGAGCATTGTCTCAAAGCAGCTTTACAATCTTATATTATCTTAAAAGGCCAATCCCAAAATGAGCAAGCCTAGAAAGTGAAAAGGAAAAACTCCCTGAAAGTAGAAGGAAGAAACCTTGGGAAGACCAAGACTCAAAAAGTGACCCAACCTCCATGGGTGGCCTAGATGTTAATTAAGTAAATACTTCAAAGTCTATTAAAGTAATAGTAAAATTAAGTAAGTAATACAATTTAAATCAATATTAATATTTAAGTTAGTAATAAAATAAGAAACAAAATAGATTTTAAAATCAGTCCTCAGTAGGAAGTCCTTCTAGGAACATTGTCTCTTGGTGACTAGATGATGGAGGGAGTTACTGCACTCTGGTGGGACTGGGTTCTGTTGATGAAGACCAGTGGAGTAATGCTGAGGTGGAGGAACATCCAAGTGTGTGGTACTGGAACTGGTAACGGAGCATCTCTTCAGAGAGAAAAGAGGAAATGTAGTTACTTATGGGTGAGGAGTAAAGAGTCTATTATCAATCACTAATGCCATGTGCAGCATGAAACTCCAGCAGCACTAACTATAGCAGCATAGCTAAAGGGAGAGAACCAGAAGTTAACACAGCCAAGAGGCAAGAGCCAACCTGAGCCCTGCATCATAGTCTAAATCTAACTAAACACCTCACTAAATAACAATGTATTTAGCCTAGATTTAAAAATTTAGAGAGTGTCTGTTTTTTTTTTATCTGTTTAGTGATGACTTAACAACAAATATATATAGATATATATAGATTTACAAGTTACGCATGTCACCCATTTCAACCTATAATAACATAAACCCCAGACAAATAAATACATCACATACACTAAATGAATAAACACATACATTAAGGTCTAATATTTAAATGAGTAACTAAGACAACTGAACATTGAAAGAAACAGTAATAATAAATACAATAAAATAATTAGAAAAAGGTGTCCTCGGGCTCACCAAATATCACCCACAGGGGGTCAGGAACCAATTTCAGCTTAAATATTATTGATAGAGTAGTGAATCATCCAGAACTTGTCTAGTTCTTTGCACGACCAAAACATGTGTGTCAGATCAACTGAATGAGAGTGACACCGTGGGCATGCAGCATCAGTACTTGGGAAGATTTTTGCCAGCTTAGCATCAATGCAGTAAGCCCTGTGGACTAATTTCAGCTGCATCAGTCTGGCACAAGATGAGGAAGAGTTAACCCTTGACAAAGCTCTTGACCACCACTCATCATCCAGCTCCTTCCCTAAATCGACTTCCCATTTGGCCTTTGCTTGAAATCAGCCTCGGTGTGGGCAGTCAAAATAGAGATAGACCTGTAAATTCCTTTAAAAAAGGATCTGGGTAGGAAACAGAATATCAGCTTGTGTTAAACAACAGGCTGTCTGGTTTACCAGAAAGCATTCACTTTTCTGAAAGTTTATTTTGTATCCCAAAAAGAGCCAAATACTTTCAAAATAGATTCTGCTACTGGGATTGTTTCTAGAGGATCTCGGAGGTAGAGCAGCAAGTCATCTGTGTAAAGAAAGATTGTCACAAAATACCTTTTATGAGCAGGGAGGAACAAAGGGCAAATGACAAAGGCTCCGGGGCTAAGGCAAAAAGCAAAGGGGACAGAGGGCAACCTTGACATTTTCAATGGAATAAGGGAAAATAAGGAGAGTGAACCGAATTAGCTGGCCTGTAAAGCATTATACAACAACTTAATCCAAGAAATTAACTTGCTACCAAAACCAAATTTCGCCAAAACAAAAAACATGTAATCCCATTCAATGCGATCGAATGCTTTTTCTGCATAAAATGAGACAACCACCTCTGGAAATTGGGAAAAATTGGGAGTAAAAAATACATCTAACAGTTTACAAATGAAATAAGTGCTGTCCTTTAATAAAAACCTGTTTGTTCCTTTGAAACAATCAACGGTAAAATGTTTTCAATATGGATTGTCTAAATCTCTGACTAAAGTGGGAAGTTTATTCCATAGCTGGGGGGCCAAATATGAGAAAGCTTTTCCCCCTGCTGATACTTTTTGAATTCTAGGTACTGAAAGAAGTCCTGCACCCTGTGAGTGAAGTAGATGAGCTGGATTGTAAGATTGTAAGAGTTCATTCAGATAATGTGGGGCCAGACCATGTAGAGCTTTATACGTTACAAGAAGTATTTTATAATCCATGCAAAATTTAACTGGTAACCAGTGTAAAGACGACAGAACAGGACTGATATGATCAAATTTTCTAGTTCTAGTTAGCACTCGAGCTGCTGCAT
>JAUZST010009885.1:0-12724 GCA_034779995.1 Parotocinclus haroldoi | reverse complement strand
CGCACATACATATATATATATATGTATGTATGTATGTGGATGTATGTATGTGTATATATATGTATATGTGTGTGCGCGCGTGTGTGCGCGCGTGTGTGTATATGTGTATATGTATATATATATATATATACACACACACATACATATACACACACATATATATCATCACTTTGGGCCAAGTAAATAACATATATCTTATTTAGAAATAGTCCATTACTGTAAGAAAAACCTGTTTTTTGTCTGGCACAAAGTGCTTAAAGTAATTAATAACACTCTGGATTATTATCCTCCTATTCATTTACAGTGATGCTCATGCTATGCTGAATAATATAGAATATATTATTATAGAATAATATAGAACAAGTTCAAAACACAAAAAAGCATTGTTAAAATTCAAATGTCTGAATTATATTTCAAGTTTATTAAATATCACGTAAATATAATTCAAATATACATAATTCAAATTCAAATACTTATGTATTATGTGTCTATGTAGGTCCATAGACCAAATACTTATTTTCCACCATAATTAAAATAATTAATTCCAATCCTACAATGTGATTTCCTGGATTTTTTTTTTACATTTTTTTTCTCTCATAGTTGAAGTGTACATATGATGAAAATTACAGATCTCTCTTTCACAATCAGTGGCTGACTAAATACTTTTTTGGCCCACTGTACTTTTTATCATAGAATCCAGAATAAATCAAGCCAGACAATCATCTTGTATGATTGTATCACATTGTTTTAAATAATACATTTGCATTTTATTGCATTAAATAATTTTTTGACCACCTACCAACCAGCAAGAATTTTGGCTCTTACTGACCGGTTTTCATTAAGAAGCTCTCTTACCTCATTAGCACTCATTACCTGTATTAATTGCACCTGTGTTAATTAGTTACCTGTATAAAAGACACCTGTCCCCAAACTCAATCAGTCACACTCCAATCCCTCCACCATTCCCAAGGTCAAAGAACTGTCTGGGTGTAAACATCATACTTTGGGGGTGCATTTTTGCAAAGGGGACAGGACGAATGCACCGTATTGAAGTGATGATTGATGGGGTCATGTTTTGCATGCGTGTTGTGTTTTGGACCTAGCCCCAAGTTTACTTTCTGGCATGAGAATGTTGGTGTGTTGGCTGCCGCTTTGCAATGGCTTCTGTTAACCTTTCCTCTGGTTAAGGTTACGTTTTGAACTTTTTTGTGCCATTTGCTTTGCCTGGCTTGCTCCACTTTGGATTGGCCTTTTACAATAATATAAGATTGTAAAGCTGCTTTGAGACAATAATCCATTGTAAAAAAGTGCTTTATAAATACATTTTGATTTGATTGATTGATTGGTGTCTATACTCCAACTCATCTGTTAAAGCTTTGTGCTAATGATCGTCCAGATTCCTGGATTCCTTGTTTTTGTTTTTTTTTTTAACTCTGCCCCTACAGTTAGCTTAAAATATTTTTGCTTGCTAGTATTACTGAGAGGGGTGGAGGGTTTGTTCATCTGTCATAACTCTATTAAACTCAATCTTTGCAAGTTTCATGTGACTTCTACGTTTGAACCTTTGGCAGTTCAACCGTCATGTCACTCTGCCATTGTGATACTGTTGATCTGCCGACCTGCTAAATCCTCACTTTCTGAGTTCAATAATTCAGTGTAGTCTATTAATACTTAGTGGTATTGGGTGGCTTTAATATTAATTTGGACACTCCTTGTTTCTGCCTCCTCGGAGTTTTGCTCAATTTTGAATTGTTTTGGGGTAATTCAAAGTTTAGATTGTTTTACGTGTGCACATGGTCTAGATCTGATCTGATGGAATTGTTAGTGTGTCTGACCTGTTTACAGGTATTTCTGACTATGTTATTTTATTTTCTCTCACTCTCTTAAACCCAAAAGTTAGTTGGAACTCTCTTCTGTGCGTTGTCAGTTTATCTCCTCTTAGCAGCAGATTCCTGGACCTTACTGCGGCATTCAACATGGTACACCATGGAATTCTATTACATCGGCTCTCTGGGATTGGTTTCTCTGGGACAGTACTCTTTTGGTTTTGTTCTTACCTGTCTGATATACATCAGTATATATCAATTGGTTCGCTTGTTTTTGCTACTGTGTCTGTTACACATGGTTCGTTCTTGGTCTATTATCTGCGTCCTCCCCCATGGCGATATTTTTTCACAGTTTTAAGTTGAAATTCCATTGCTATGCTTATGATATTCAAATTTATGTCACTTTTAAACTGTCTGATCCCTTTCCTCCTAATAATCTTACCAGATGCATTACCAAGCTACACTCCTGGCTCCGAGCAAACTTCATCATCATTGGTTCTCTCTTTAACACTGTTCTATCTATAAATGATAACCATCTCACCATCAGTTACCGTCCATAACCTGGGTGATAGAAACCTATTCGACCCCCTACTGTGTTTCGAGCCTCACATGAAATGACTGGTAAAATCAGCATTTCTCCATCTTTTGCATCCATGGTCTATTGTGCACCATGGCCGCGGAAGCGTTGACCCATGCTTTTGTTACCTCTCGGTTAGATTATGGTAACTCTATTCTGTATGGACTTTCTTCTTCACTACATCCGCTTCAGATTATACTGAATTTGACAGTTTTTGTTGACCGGCACTAAACCATGTGCGCACATTACCCTGGTTCTGGAGCACTTACACTGGCTGTCGATTTACATGTGCATTCAATACAAAATCCTTATACTGACCTTCAAGGCTTTGGATGTCCTAGGCCCAGTTTATTTATCCGAACTCCTGAAAATGCTTTGCCCAGTCCACAGTTTTAGCTCTCCAATATCCTGCAAGGGGTCCATGAGGGGTCCTACAGTGTTGCTGCTCCTCAAATCTCACTTCCTCTCTCTTTGCATACTGTTTCTTCTCTTTCTGAATTTAAATCTGCTTTAAAAATCCATCTGTTTCTGCTTTACTTTTCCTCTTCCGCGTGCATCTGATGAAGGTCTGGTCTCCCCGCTCCCTTTCCTAGACCTGACATGACATCGTGATACACCGCCTTGCCTGTGTTGGTCTTTCTGGTACTGTGCTGGCTTGGTGTAAATCATACCTTTCTGACCAGCGTCAGTTTGTTACTATTGGCATGGACCAGTCTGACTCCGCAGCGGTGTGTTATGGTGTTTCTCAGGGATTCATTCTTGGAACATTACTTTCCACTATTTACATAATACCACTTGTTGACATATGCCAAAGACACTATCTTAAATTCCATCATTACATCAGCTGTAATGCTGATGACACTCAGTTGTACCTTCACTTTAAACACACTGACCATTTTCTCTCAGCATGATTTACATCATATGTCTCTAAGCTCATTTTTACAGTTAAATGTTGCTAAAACAGAACTCATATTCTTTGATTCAAAGTCTTCTTCATTTAAGATAGGTTCTCTGCAGTACTACCATTAGCTATAGTGAAGCAGTTTGGAATTTGGGCATCATCTTTGGTCCCTGCCTCACTTTACTTCCTCATATAAAGTCCACTGGTAAACTCACCACATTTACCTAAGTTAGCTTGTATCCATTCCCTCCTATCTGAGAGGGATACGGCGATATTGAACAATGCTCTCATTTACTCCAAGCTACTGTAATTCTCTTCTATATGGTCTTCCTGCTACGTCACTCCACCCTTTACAGCGACTTTAGAATTCTGCTGCTAGACTTCTGAAGTGCTGTAGTAAATTCACTCATACCACCTCAATATTGCTTAAGCTTCATTGGTTACCAGTGGTTAATAGAGTTGAATATAAAAAATTACTGCTAGCCTTTAAAGCTCTTAATTTTCTGACCCTCATGTACTTTTGTACTGTTGTCTTTGTACTCTCTGTTTGTTATGCTTTTCTAACTCTGATCTTCCGTACATCTAGGCCACCCAAGAAGGATATGTCCCTTTTTAGAGTCCTCCCAGGGTTTCTTCCTTCTATATTCAGGAAGTTTTTCCTTTCTCACCATCGCTCTAATCTTGCTTAGTTTAAGATTGGTCTTTTAACATAATGTAATATTGTAAAGCTGCTTTGAGACAATACACCATTGTTAAAAGTGCTATATAATTACATTTGACTTGACTTGAATGTTCCACATTTTAAATGATTTTCCATGGGTTGTATGGCATTTCCATCTGAAATTTTCTTCCTGGTTATATCCGCTTCAGTTTTTCTGTTCTTGTTTTCAACTCTAGGTTGGTAGACACCTTGGGTTTGTGAAAGGCGCTATAGAAGTACAAGTTTGTTGTTGTTTTTGTTGAGAGATTTTGGCCAGCAACTTCTTTGCCTAATTAAAGAACATTGATGATGGGTTGTGGCTGGGTCTTCCAACATGACAGTGATCCAAAGCACACAGCCAGGGCAACTAAGGAGTGCCTCCCTAAGAAGTATTTCAAGGTCCTGGAGTGGTTTAGCCAGTTGCAGTTGCCAGTTGATTTTTTTTTTTTTTTTGATTCTGTCTTTCACAATTGAAGTGTAAATACTATAAAAATTACCGACATCTCCATTCTTTGTAGGTGGGAAAACCTGCTAAATCGAACCGGAATATACATATGTTTGTCTGCATACTGATCAAAAATATAAACACAACACTTGATTTTGCTCCCATTGTTTATAACCTGAACTATGTACTATGTTCTATATACAAAAAAAAACTTTTTCTTTCAAATATCGTTCACAAATTTGTCTAAACCTGTGTTAGTGATCGCTTCTCCTTTGCTGAGATAATCCATCCACCTCATAGATGCTGGTTAGAGAACATGATTATTGTGCAGGTGTGCCTTAGGCTGGCCACAATAAAAAAATATATATCACAAGACACAATGCCACAGATGTTGCAAGATGTGTGCAATTGGCATGATAACTGCAGGAATGCACAATAGAGCTGTTGTCCATTAATTTAATGTTCGTTTCTCTACCATAAAACTTCAAAAACATTTCAGAGAATTTGTCAGTACATTCAACTACCCTCTCAACCTCAGACCATGTGTAACCACACCAGCCCAGAAACACATCCAGCATCTTTGCCTCCAAGATTGCCTGAGACCAGCCACCCGGACAGCTGCTGGCACAATCTGTTTGCATAACCAAATAATTTCTGCACAAACTGTTAGAAACCATCTCAGGAAAGCTCATCTGCTTGCATTGGGTTTTGGTATGGCCTGTTTAATATTAGAGATGTAGAGATACTGTGATGAGGTTCGGAGACCCGTTGTTGAGTTCATCCACGACCTCACCTCAAGTTGATACTCATACTCACCGGACATGTCACCCATTGAGAATGTTTAGGATTTTCTGTATCAGCATATATGACGGTGTGTTTCAGTTCCTTGTAATATCCAGCAAATTTGCGCAGCCATTGAAGAGAAGTGGACCAACATTCCACAGACCTCACTCAACAATTTTATCAACTCTATGCAAAGCATAGGATCCTTCGTAATTGTAATACCTTTCACTTTTTACTATTCTAACAAAACAATTCTTGTAGACTGGGTCTCTTGTCACTGCTAGTAAACCTGTACATACACTTTAATACACCTGCAAATTTAGCTACTCCCTTCAAACTGTGGTCTTTCTTGCGCTTAATGCAGTCACTTCTTTTTGACATTATTAAAATATGCTTTGCAATCCATTTCCCATACATCAAACAAGACATTTAATGCACTATAACACCTCTTCTCATCTACGAATCTTGTTGCACACCCTGCAGGTGTTTATAACCTGATCAACGTTGTGCTGAGCCTGAAGTTACTACCACCTTACTACCTTACAGTATGCACACTTTGTAGCCACTTTGTGGACACTCATGATTTTCATTAGAAAGCGTGGGTATTTGCGCCATGGTACCTTAATGTCATTGATGGAGTGGTTAAAGAAGAATAATTCTAGTATTTTGGAATGACCAAGTCAGTGTCCTTGCCTAATGTCGATGTGCAGGACTGATCCACAGTTACCCGAAACATGTAATTGCAGTTATTGTTGCACAGAGGGGGTCAAAACAGATAGTAAAAGCAGACATACTTTTCCCATAATATTTCATTATGGGAATATCTGAATATTTGATTATTCTCCACAATGAATAATTGGCCATGTATACAGAGGTTTCTGAAACATTAATGCATTACTCTAAAAAAAGATCTTGTCACAACCTGTGAAAACCACATATTAAGACTATATTAAGAGGTATTAACCACAAGCCATTTTGTTGTTGTATGGCTGTTGAGACTGCATGCATGCTTGCTTCACATTTTAAACTGGTTAACATGTACACCTGAAGTGAGGAAATAAAAAAAATAAATAAACATACTTTTGTTGAGCGCCACAAAATTATATTCAGGCGCACAGTAAAAATACACGGCTCACCAAAATTAGGGGATATTTTATTATGGGATATTTTATTTTTATGTATTCCCTAATTTTTGTGAGCAATGTAGCTATAAAAATACATTTGCATTGTATTTGGTATTTTGTTTGTATAATATATATCATTCATATATGTATTGATGTTGAAATGTAATCTTTAAATTTTCAATATGTTATTTTTTGGTGTGTGATATTTATGGCCAGTGTCACATATTGCAATTACTAATACAATGTTTTGTTTGTTTGCTTTAACTGTTTCCTGTTTGTTAGGTCAAAAACTGGGTGAAAGAATTAAGGAAAATGCTGGGAAATGAAATATGCTTATGCATAGTTGGTAAGTAATGTAATTCTTTATATCGGCCAAATCATTATTTATCCAACACAAAGGAATCAGATTGACAGCTCTTACTGAATTGTGGGCATTATGTCTAAGGCTGTATACTACATGTAGGAGTATGCAAGAGTGTGTTGTTCTTTATTTATTATTTTGAATTGGCATTAATACTGTCTCAGTTGCTGCCTTTAAAAGTAATTGTCATATTACTAATTTGTTTACTAATGCTGATTTGCCATGCAAGATGTATTATATCATCAGTGTGCTATCCAAACCATGAACTCCCATCATAACCACTACCAGTCCGAATATTAAGTCTGAAAACAGAATTCTGTACATTCTGAGTTCATGTCAGCATAGTTTAGCAGAATTAGGTGGGGTTCTGGATGTCTTTTCAGCTTACCTACTTTAAGTGCAGTGTTTTCTGGAAAAATACAGCATGTTAATAACTACAAAAGTCTGGCTACCAAATAGATCACATGCACGCCATCTGTAACCTGTACCATAAATACCTGTCTGGCATTTGTAACAAACCAAACTGCTTAAATTCGGGAAACGTTTAGTTTGTTACTTGCACATATTAGGTGAAGTACAGTATAAAATGAATAAAATACAGCCTGGTAATAAATTAAAATTATTATTTTATTTTATTTAGTTGTAGAGGTTCAGCAAATTATCTGAAATATTTTTAGTTTTAAATTCACCTTTGCATCTTGGCTTCTTACACATAAAATGTGTACACACACACACACACACACACACACACACACACACACACACTTACCGTAGACTGTGTTCAGCAGGCACTCGTGACTTTAGTCCACACCTCTGAGCTCAGTTGTGCAAAAAATGATGTCATTTGATCAGCCGACAATCACAAGCAGCTCCCACAGTTTCGTTGTCCACCATCCAGACTTTACTATACACCCATGTCTCTGGCCTCATGGTGAGTGCTTCAATCATGCCATTACTGGTTGGCTACACGCTACCTTAAGTGCTGGTGTGATGATCATATGTATGCAAATGTGCTACAGGATACCATACTGAACCTGTTTGCTTCCAATGGACATCGGTACCTCTTGTGTCTTGTATCAAGGCTAGAGGCAGCCTTACATGGTCCAAAGCCTCATTTTGATTGTACAGTTGTCCCCAATAAACTTAACCTTTATCTTCTGTAATATAATCACTCACATACAGTGAGTACGTAAAGTATTCAGACCCCTTTAAATTTCAGTCTTTGTTTCATTGCAGCCATTTGCTAACTCAAGTTAATTTTATTTCTTAGTAATGTACACTTGGTATCTGATCTCGACAGAAAAAAACAAACAAAATGTTTGTAAATTTATTAAGAAAAGAAATGAGTCCTGAATCTAAATATTAAGTGAAAAAAGCAGTAGGTAATTTTTTTTTTTTTTTCACAAATGAAAAATGTTTGATCAGATTATGAAGTCCAATATCAAAGACAATAAGAATGTCTGAAGTAGCAATAGGATGTATTTGTTTCATGCATAAGCGCTAATTGTTTATATTTGTTTATTCTCTAACCAAGAAAAAGCAATTAGATGTGTTCATTTTTTCATCATTTCTTTTTCCGTTTATATGCTCTGGATTAGTTATAAAGTTCTGACCCTGAAGTTGCCAAGATAGTCTGTAATCAAGCAGATTACTATGTTTTTCATGGTATTGAGTAATTCTCTCTCATTACTAGATGCTTAATTTATGGACTATATTTATGAAACGCTCACCATCTGATCCAAAGCCCTAATGAACCGTTCCATGAGTCGCAATTTGTATATACAATGAGAGGATTAACATTCTTATTCAAAAAAATATTAATATTCTTTTCTGTCTTAAATTTATCTCTAGTGGGACATTATTTCCTTGTATAATTTTGTGCCTTTGCTCAGCTATCCCAAAGGCAATAGAAGCAAATAATTTTTGTAACTGAATGAGGAATAGTTATTAGCTATTTTAGCTAATTTATTGTTATTGTGAACCAGCACACAGTTCTCTTTAATCTGTCAAAAAGTCCCATTGGCTCAGAGTCCTTTGACATTGATGACATTGATTCTCATTCAGTCTGTTGTAATACATAAATGTAGTACCAGGAGCCGCTTTTTTTTTCCTTTAGTCTTGAACCAAGTAACTCTGCTGATTACTTCGGCAGATCAAGACTTTTTTTCAGTTTACCTCTTGTCCACTTTCGCACATTTTCAACACATCCTACACACTTCATGTGGTGCTCAATGGTTGTCTTGTTCATAGAGTTAAAACCCAAAATATGCACTATAAGCTTTATAAAATATAAAATGTACACGATAAGCTTTTCGTTCAAAGTAGGATATATTTGTCCTTTGGTTGGGTGTTTTGAAACGGCCGCAAATGTAACAGAATATATTAGGAGCAGATCTCCAAGGACTTTGTGTCACACACGGTGTTGCTAATGCCATCCCTGCAGTGAAGCATTATGATGGCAGTATCATGATATTGAGTGAGTCTCAGCAACATGGGTGAGGACTGGAAGAATATTGCAAATACAGAACTTAACATTGGAAATGAACTCGCTGTAGTGTATGTGAGCTTCAGTTTATCTTTCAGCATGACACTGAACTGTTTGATTGCCTAAACCTAAACTTAAACCTCGTAAATTAGTTATGAAGAGACTTAAATATTGTAGTTTACTGGTGCTTTTAACTCAGTCTGAGCTTTTGAAGTGTGCCAGGAACAAAGGGACAAACTGCGAAGGTCCAGACGTTCAAAATTTGTTGACGGTTGACAGTCTTCTCAACAAGACTCAAAACTGTAAATCCTACCAAAGCGGCGTATGCAAAGTACTGGGTTAAAGGTCTGAAGACTTATTCTAATTAGAGCTTTTAGATTTAGACTTTAAATAAATATGCAGGTTTATATGAACATGCAGTTGTTTTGCCATCATATATTTTATTGGTTAAGATTGTTGAAAATGGCAGTGTCATAAAATGGATAACCCATTGCTGCAACACTGCCTGCAATATGTGAAATATTTTGAATAGAGTGAAAGCCCTATTCCTAAACTGGATATGAATGCAAATTTCTGTCAGTATAAGTTACTATACTTTGTAATTCGCTTTGCTCTTTACACGTGGAGTAAAATTTTTGGCATGGCTTGTTCATGTCTGTTGTGTCTATGTACTTGCCACACAATTTGCTGTGATTCTGTGTTCCAATTTTGTTAAGCATTCATGGACAGCCACTGTGATGTCCACTGTGGGTGGCAGTGCCGTCTGTGGCGTGTTCCAAGTACACAAATGACACTGTGGATCAAAGAATGTAAAATGCCCCACAACTCTGGAAATGAAATATCCCACCTGCACAGCACCCACAATCATGACTTGTTCTGAACTCTCTTCACTTTGGCACTTATTCACCCTCACAAGATAACAACCCATGACTTATAAAGGTGTGGTCATTCCCAAGCTGACCCTGATGTAACACTTCAGAATAGGGGTTGCACGACTACTCATTTTTACTATTAGATTAGTAATTCAAAAACTAGACGTGTTTTTGATAGCAACAGCAAAAAGAAATTTGAAGTCCCTAATTTTAGTTGTTTTAAATTAGCGTAGATGAATGCTCATTGACAACGGCAAAGAATATACTTTAAATTGTTTTTGAAATAACAAACATATATGGTCTCTGTATTAACATTGCAGCGTCAGTACTCCCTTAGGCAACAAATTTAAAGGTGACAAAGCTTCCAGAGGAACTGCAAATGTGTGTAGCATCGGTGCAGTCGGTTCTGTCCTCGTGCAGGTCTGAGACCCGGTCGGTTCCGGTCAGGCGTATCAATCATCCGAAAGGATTGTTGGCAAGAGGAACCCTGTCTGATCGTTTTGATATAAAAATGCTGTAGATTAAGTAAAAACTGCCAAAGATATAACCGTTAAAATCCAGCATTACAAACCGGAATCCCAGCCTGAGAATCCCAGAATCTTTTGCATTACCGCGAATCGGATAGTTACAACTTCTGAAATATCTAATGAACAGATGAGATATTTACAGGTTTGATAGGTAAGGTTTATGTGTACAATTTGAAGTTTAAATGGACTTTGTAGATGAAAGTTTAAGGATATTAGGCTTAATACATCGGAAGACTGCTGTGTTCTATTTAATGTAGTAAGGCTGTGCTGTAACCAGTAAGTAACAAGGTCCCAAATTAATGGGATTAAAATGTATCATATCACTTATACGAACCTTTTTTTTTAGTGAGAGGAGCCCTGTCTGATTGTTTTGATGTAAAAAATTGTGCATATAGAGTAAAAACTGCCAAAGATATGACAGTGTTAAGAGACTAAAAAAGGCTTTTTTGCCGAAGCGAGTGGACTTGAGCCTCATTCATTTCTATGACATATTTTTACAGCCTCCCTCCATTCTGATTGTGATAACTGTAGAAATGTTTAAACAACGGATTCAATATTTACATGTTTGATAGGCAAGTCTTGTGTCTACAATTTAACGTTTAAATGAAGTTTCTAGGTGAAACTATACAGACGTTATGTTTACGAGTTTTCGGGAAAAAAAAAACAAAAAAACAAACGTTTAATTGCGTTGTTAAAGCGTGCTTTGATCTTGCCTCTAGTGTGGAGCCATTCAAAATGAATGGGGGGATTTTTGAAGAGTGATAAAAAGTGAACGGAGTATGCGATCACTCTGTAATTTAAGAAGACCGGTGACATCACAGCCGGGTCCAACCTATTCGATTTTGATGTTTATAGCTTAAAAATTGACCGAGCTACAGCAGTTGTAAAAACAGCCCTATTCATTGTTTATAGGATTTTTGTGCCAAAAAAAAGGTGCACGGTTTGAGGTATCTCTTGACTATGAACTTAAGTACACTTAAGTACACGTCTCCCCGAACATACCGGACGTTTCGGCATTCGTCCCGTTTCGATATGTCGAAAGCTGTAGGAGGAGATACTGCCAAAAAATTGGTGGAATAATTAAAAAATCAGAAAATAATATATGTATTGCCACAGCAACACACATCAATATGTACAAAATACAAACGTGCACCGCGTAATTTGAGCTGGATCCTGCCAGATCAAGATCAGGTGTTTCTCTCATATTTGGAGTACAACTCTCTAAATGCAGCTCCTGTGTTGACTGGCCCATTGACTGGCTGTAAATTTTTTTCATTTTAGTTACATGAGTGCTGCTGTATCTTATCTGAAATAAAGAAACAAAAATATATTTGACAAAAACAGGTTTTTACTGACTTTTCTCTTGGAAAGAAACATGTTTTTGTCCAATGAATTCAAATTTTTCTTGGTTATTTGCTTAGCCTTCTGACTGTCATGCTCATACAGGTGACTGTTGCTGCTCCAGCTGCCTTCTTTTCATTCTCTGCAGTGAACCTTGAAAATTCACCATACTCCACCAAATGTTTGTTTTTTAAATGACGTATTAAATTAGTTGTGTTGAAGCATTTTAATGTGCTTCCCTCGTCAGGTATAATTTCGTGTTGCAGGATGCAAGCCTTAAATTACTCTCACAGATCGTGTAAAAGTTCTACACGGCTGACATGTTTGTTTATGATTTGCTGCCGCATGCCTGCAAAGTGTAAAGGAAAGGGGACGGGGACACAACCCTGTACACAGGGCCTATGCGAAGTGCAGGTGATCGGTTTTTGTGATCAGCAATGAAAGGCATTGATTGACATATGCCTATCATATGCTTTGTCACAGAATCCGACCGATAATGTTCGCTGGCCGATCAATCGGAACTCCACTACAGTCATGGCCAAAAGTTTTGAGAATTATACAAATATGAATTTTTTTTTCTACTGTTTCAATTTTTATAATGGCAATTTGCATATACTCCAGAATGTTATAAAGAGTGATAAGCTTAACAGCAATTAATTGCAAAGTCAATATTTGCCTAGAAAATGAACTTTATCCCCCAAAACACATGCCAACTGTAAAGCATCCTGAAACCATTCATGTGTGGGGTTGCTTCTCAGCCAAGGGAATCGGCTCTCTCACAG
>JAUZST010009884.1:0-12726 GCA_034779995.1 Parotocinclus haroldoi | reverse complement strand
TAACCCTCTACCTGAACTTCTAACCCTCTACCTGAACCTCTAACTCTCTACCTGAACCTCTAACCCTCTACCTGAACTTCTAACCCTCTACCTGAACTTCTAACCCTCTACCTGAACCTCTAACTCTCTACCTGAACCTCTAACCCTCTACCTGAACTTCTAACCCTCTACCTGAACTTCTAACCCTCTACCTGAACCTCTAACTCTCTACCTGAACCTCTAACCCTCTACCTGAACTTCTAACCCTCTACCTGAACTTCTAACCCTCTACCTGAACCTCTAACTCTCTACCTGAACCTCTAACCCTCTACCTGAACCTCCAACCCTCTACCTGAACTTCCAACTCTCTACCTGAACTTCTAACCCTCTACCTGAACTTCTAACCCTCTACCTGAACCTCTAACCCTCTACCTGAACTTCTAACTCTCTACCTGAACCTCTAACCCTCTACCTGAACTTCTGACGATGCAATAAATGAGTGCCTATCAGCAAGCACGTTCCTGCTATCCAAATATCCTTTAAAAAAAGAAATTTGGATCCAGACACCGAGTCGGCACATCAGGGACCCGCACCGTGTGTATAATTCGTTCTGACGTTGTGTTACAGGGTCAGTGGAAGCAGAAGTTCAACAGACGTCACGGCCTAACGTCCAAATTCCACATAAGCCAAAATCAAAGCTGCCCCATGCACATGATGTACCAGGAGAACACGTTCCGCTTCGGGAACTTCCCCGACGACAAGGTGAAGGTGCTCGAGATGTTCTACAGCGGAGGAGGGATTTCCATGGTACTGGTCTTACCCGATGAAGGAACAGCGCTAGCAGAGGTTTGTTTCCCATGATCCTTTAACCACAGAACAAAAGATCGAACCATGAAGGTTAGACAAAACTAAAAATGCGTACAAACAGCTTTAGTCGAATTTGAATCATTATTGTTGTTGTACACTAACTAATCATGAGTATAGTAATACTCATTTTAAATCATTTGAAATATGTATATACAGTACTGTGCAAAAGTCTGAGGCCACCAGTAAATCCGCCTGCGGTTAAGGTACTGGACAATGGGCCAGAAGGTCCAGGGTTCAAATCCCACCTCTGCCAGGCAGTGACAAGCAAGATCCTTAATCTACAATAGCTAAAACGGTGTGAGTATTTAGCGGCTTTAGCGGCAGCTTCATTGGGTTGCCAGGTTGATCCTTCTTAATGGCCTTTCTGGAAAAGGTAGCAAGCAAGTCAGCACTTTTTCAGAAGAGGAACAAAGTGAAAGGGACAAGAACTGCTAAAGCTCACAGGAAATGGAATGAGGATTATAAACTGACCAATTCACGTTTTAGTCCAAACGTCAATAAGCAATACGTTCGATTTGTCCATGGTAGCATTGCTAAAACATAAGGCTTTTATTGTCGTTTGAATCCAAAACACTGTACCTCTCTTTGCTGCAGGTGGAGAAGGACCTGAACCTCAAGAAACTCACCGGTTGGCTGAACGCCATGAACGACAAAACGGTGGCCGTGTACTTCCCCCGTTTCCGTATCGAGGACAGCTTCAGCCTCAAAGAGAAGCTTCACGACATGGGTCTCGAGCACATCTTCGACAAAGGACTCGCCAGCTTACCAGGTGAACGTCCACTTAGATCTTTCAGACCCAGGCGAGAACCGGTCTAGATCAGAATCATTCTGTTTACGCACTCCGCTTTCAGGCATGGTGGATGATTTACAAAATGACCTGTACGTCTCCGACGCCTTCCACAAGGCCTTCCTCGAGGTGAGTAGCCCGAATCTCAAACCCCCTCAGTTTGTTTATCGAGTGCAGTACTGTGACGATTGAAATCACAAATCATTTAGTTCTTATTGCTGTTCGCTGAATCCAATAAACCAAAATGATTCAAACCTGGACTTCAGGAACTACAGAAGTGAATCTCTTTTAACTGATTCATTCACCGATTCAAAGCTTGACTCAACGAACTCCATCACGATGGAATGATGCCCTGATTTAAGCACTAACCTTCTGTAAGACAGGACGGAGGATGATTTACTGTCAAACACTGACCTTGAATCAGTGAATCATTCAATTATAAAAAAAGATTCAGTCATCTGTAGTTAATTGAGCCAAGTTTTGAGTCAGTGAGTCATTTGATTATAGAGATTCACTTCTCTCTAGCTCATGGAGTCGAGGTTTGAATCAGTGAATCATTCAGTTATAATAAAGATTCATTTCTCTCCAGCTCATGGAGTCGAGGTTTGAATCAGTGAATCATTTAGTTATAATAAAGATTCACTTCTCTCCAGCTCATGGAGTCGAGGTTTGAATCAGTGAATCATTTGATCATAACTGATTCACCTCTCTGTAGTTCATTAAGTTCTCACTCATGTCATAACAGACCCTCTCTTCTCACGTTTAGTTGGATTCACTGTATGAATTATTCCCTACTGACAGAAATTCCCAGCTCTTAAGAGTCACGGTTTGATTCAGAGAGTCATTTAGTCATAACACAACTGTTTCTCATTTCATTTGGCGGCTCAGTAATGGGATCAGTAATGGGATCAGTAATGGGATCAGTAACGGGATCAGTAACGGGATCAGTAACGGGATCAGTAATGGGATCAGTAATGGGATCAGTAACGGGATCAGTAACGGGATCAGTAACGGGATCAGTAACGGGATCAGTAACGGGATCAGTAACTCGTTCAGTCCTGCCAGAGACCCGGATGAGCTTCTCTCTCACTTCTCGAGTCGCCGTTTAATTCAGTGAGTCCATTCCAAAATGCCTCTGGACGTTCGAACAGGTGAACGAAGAAGGCAGCGAGGCGGCGGCGAGCACCGCGATTATATTCACCGGCCGCTCCCTCAACCTGAACCGCGAGGTGTTCTACGCAGATCGGCCCTTTTTGCTCTTCATCCGAGAAACGACCATCAACACGCTGATCTTCACGGGCCGCGTGGCCAACCCGTGCCCCTGAACCGGAAGCGGGGTCAACTCAGGGCTACCGAGCAGAGGAACAGCAGTGCTAAGATCAGGTGGTGCGATGTGACAAAATAAAGCAGAGAAGTCTGATTCTTAATTATATTCGCTATTTATTTAATACACGCTTACACAGTACACACCCTGCCGTTGGTACTTACCGCTCAAACATCTCTTGGTTTCTGGTCCACATTTTAAATTACATAATCTACCTGCTTAGGGGGGGGGAAAGAGATTTTAGGGAATTTTTAAACCTGCCTGTGCACCCTGTAAGATGATTTAACCTCGTTTCATAAAGCCCTTGACCTGCTTAAAGGCCGATTCCCACCAGTCTGATTTCTCGTCCCGGGACGAGATTTGGCTTTGCACCCTGTCCGCTTTTGCTTGCTTTAATTTCCCTTCTCAAGAGATTTTGTCCTTTTTTTCCCACATCACCAACTTAAAACGCAAAGGCACGAGCGTAGATGACGACAGGAGGCTCTAGTTTGTGTTTCTTAATCATGAAGAGACTAAAATGCTCTTAAATAAACAGTAAAACGGTTCCGCCCAGTCACTGGGAGCTTTATCACCAGCTTTCTTCGAAATACGTTTTATAATCGGCCTATAAGCCGTTCTGCCCGGCAACCGAGCTCTGATTGGTCAGCCTCATTTTAACGGAACTAAATGAAAACAAATGTATTAAATTAGAATTGAACACAGCGTAACGATACGCGTGTTCTTTCGGTGTGAGAAGGCCTTAACAGCGACGGGATCTTGTGTTATTATGCAGAGATTTTATTAGGAGCGAAACAACTTCAGACGTGCAGCCATTACGTTGCATTTGTGTACAAAAAGGTACGCGATGAGAAAAATCTGTTTTAAAAAAAAATAATGTGTTTACAGTGTTCTTTCTATTGTAATCACACTCACCCTTGGCGTCTTTGCAGCAACGTGGGCGGCCGAGGGAACAAAAGAAACGCCGCCGTTTGAGAAAGAAAGCAACCGAACGCAGCTTGGATTAAAACAGGTTTATTTTTCCACGTTAGAAATTTGACTTTAGCAGATCACACGAGGTGGGCTCTGTGTAAATCGACATTTATATCGACAATTTATATTGTACTAAATCCTTCACAGTTAAACACTTAAAGTGCTTTATTTCCTTTTAGGAGAATGGACTCAAAAATCTGCTAATGAGGATTAACGAGGAAAAAAAAAAAAAAAGAGAAACAGTGGTTGTGAAGAGAAGCATTCACATTATAAATCACTAAGAATCGCACGCGTCTTTTCTAAAGGGGAAAAAAAAAAAGTTTTCCGATTCAATATTTTTTCTTACATTATATTATCTTTCGATTTCAACAATATTCTGGTTATGATAAATGTCTAACAATTTAAATATGAATAATTGAAGTCTAATATGCTACTATTCGTTTTTTTTTTTTTTTTGTCCTTTTTTTTTTACCTTTTTAAACTTAATCCAGAGTAAAATACCTTATTTAAAAAATATTGATTCATGTTAATGTAAAATAAAGGATTTATGCTTTAAGAGTAACGTGTTGGAGACAGACGTAGAAAGAACTGTACACTATATTGCTTTCGGGACATGAACAATATAGTCATGAGCGAGGGCGCTGTTTTGGTTTATACTGGTGCAAGTTTGGATGGGAACATTCGTCGAAAGAGTCGCGTTTCGCCGCCACACGCGACGGAGACATGCAAACGAACAAAGGCCCGCGTACGGTTTGTTTCGTTTAAAAAAAAAAAACCCAAAACAATACAAAAAAAAAAAACCCCGAGGCTGCGTAAGCGAAGCGCTGGCCTCGCGTCATCAGTGGCGCTCCGAAACGTCCGCTTCCCTGTACGAGGGGAGTTTTAGGGCGGGACTTCGGGCGAGACGAGACGAGATTAGACTGAACAAATCTGTCCGATATGGCTCAGCACTGTCGTTCAGTGTTCCCAGATCTGCTCAGATTAATAGGACTACGTAGTAGAGACATGCAAATGAAACGTTCACGAGCTTACTGGTAGACAAACGAGTGAGAATCTTGAGGTAAGTGGAGCCGCTGAATGAGGAGCTGCCCCAAAACTGCACCGCCTCTTCCAAAAGCGTCAGCGCCGCCTGAACACAGGCTCTGGGCTTTTGATCTGGGTTTGTGCACCGATTACTCACAAAGCGCTCAGATCTTCCAGCCAAAACTGTACTGGGCAAAAACGAGGATTTTGGGAAACGATCACGCTCAGTCTAGAGGTGTAACAGTCTAAAACTGGCCCACCAACACCGAGACCTGGGTTTGAGCCCAGCTGGTGCCTGCTGTCCAGGACGTCGACGACTCTGCATTAAACTGCCATCCCGTCCAGGCCCCTGGGCTTTCTCCGGGGCGATTCCAAAAAAAGGTCGACGTTTCCGGTCCTCCTGGCTTACAGAGGTCGAACACGTTCACCCCAGGACTGAGGTCGTGACGGAAACGGTCTTTATTTATCCCTTAGAGGGCAGAGGAAGCACTCCAGGACATCCCGCGTCAACTCCCTAAAGTTTCCCTGGTCGTTCAGTGCTGCTGCGTCTCTCTTTTCACTAACGCACATCCCAGAGGGGCAGCTCGGCATTTCGGACAGGGCAGGGATCGTCAGCCGGAACGAAGATCAGAACGGCGGGGGGAGGAGTAAGCGAGCGCAGAATCCCAGCTTACAGTGTTTGCGGTTGGAGTTGGGGCAGCTCACTTGGTTTAATAGTGTAACACTGCGGTGTGTGTTAATACGAAAAACACTTGTTCGGTCAATGCCATTTCTCTGCAGTAGCTGTGCTGAGGATTAGAAACTTTTAAATACTACTATTATTTACAATATGACAAACATGTTTATCCTACCTTATTAAAGCTTCCGAAGCAAAACGGAAAGGCAGGACGAGAAAACGAAACGAGAAGATCGAGAGAGGCGGAGGCGTTCCTCCAAAACGGCGGCGACGGCCGTGTTGCGACAAGCGAAGGAAGGCGGGTTCGAGGCTCGTCCGCTGTCAGTGTGACCCAGATTTAGCCCTGATTTAACGGTGAGCGCTCGAACCGACAAAACAAAAACAAAACAAAACAAAAAAAAACACCAAACCGAGACCGACAGCCTTCTCCAAATAATACGGTTATGAGCAAACTGGGAAAAACGTGACCCGTCGTGGTTCCTAAAGCCGAGCGCGCAAGGACGTCGACGGCGTCCCGCCGTCATCTCTGAGGGTTTTTTTTTTTGGTTTTTGACCCACGTTCTTAGATTTCTGTTCGAGGCTGGCATTACTGGGGGTGGGGGTGGGGGTGGGGTTACGGGTGGGGTTACACCTGGGCGTCGTCAAGGTGGAGCCGAATTGGAGGCCGATCGTGTTTGAAGGCTTTGACATTGCGTTACAGGAGCGCCGTTTGTTCAAACAGCAGCTTCCACTCTCATAAGAAAAGGCCGCATCATTTGGAACTGTTGCTCAGAAATAAAGATCTGAAGATGCAGTGAAGCTACAGCAGAACGTTTTGTTTACCGTTTTAAACCTTTTTTCTTAATCCAACCAAGAAAACGTGCCCCTTTTGCCACTCCTTATGCCTATGCGATATTTATAGAATTTGGAGAAAAAAAAAACGTCACCGTTTCGATTCCTGTCAGAGCCGCTTCCAGGTGTTTCGTACGTCGATTCATTCGGGATTTCCGAACGGACCTCGCTATTCCGACAAAGGGAGTGCGATATTGATCAGGGGAAGATCTGAGTAATCCTGCCTTTCATCAGTAGACTGGGCGGGGCTTGTGATGGCAGTAGCACTAAAGGTTAGAACGTAAAATAAAGAATCGGTCATATAGCAGGTGGGTGTAGGTAGAGGTAAGAAGTGGTCCGAGCTCCACAGTCTTTCATTAGAACCTCTGGTTCCACTGTGCTGCCACTTTACACTATTAGATTACACTATTAGCCACCTCGACGATCTTTTCCCGAAACGAAACCTGGCACGTAACCAAATTTCGCTTCGCTTATTTGGCCTGTGGTTTGGGAAACGCGGCCAGAATTACGGCGGCGTCGATGCGAGACCAGAAAGCAGAACCTCGAATCATCCTTGTGGGGGAAGGGGGAGGTGGGCGGTACGTTCAAGACTGCGACAGCAGAGGCCGCGAAGCAGAAATGACCTGCGGTATTAAATCAGGCAAAAGTTTTAGGCCACCATTAGACCCGTCGATTTGGCAACGCCACAACAGCCACATATGACCACAAGATCCTCTTTTCCAATCCAGGTGACCCTTGCAATATCTCAGCCTCTCCACCCCCGACGACGACCCCCACCACCACCACCACCACCACCACCCGCCCCCGATCAACTTCCGAAAAACCTGGTTGCTACCCTTCCACAAAGACCATTCCTGACTTCAAAAGGGTCGACTTGGCATGGCCTAAGACTTTTGCACAGTGTAGTAAAATAGGCATCACCTGAATGCGCTGTATTACGTTCATAAGATAAACGAGTGGCTCTTTTCCATGTAGGGGTTTTGCAACGCGGCGATATTCCATCGTATCGTGATACACCTTGCTTTTGTAAGCGTATCGAGGATGTCGTTAACGATTAAAGGCGACTTGACAGACTGCGCATTTCCTGATAAGGAGTGTTTAACTGGCAGCACTTCTGAAATGTAAATCATTTTACTATGAGAGGATCACCTATAAAGAGTGGATTTAAAAGAATCCGTGCCTAATGGCATGTTGAGTGCGCTGCGTGGGAAATATGCGCAACGTAAGCGTTTTATCGGAATAGCGTTGGCCCGTAACGCGCAGGTTAAAGGGGGTGAGGGGAGAATTTGAGAGTCCTGGGTCAATTTCAGTCGTGAAAAAAAAACACACGAGGCGAAAGCCAGCACGTGCCTGGAGGGGGCGCCGGTTAGGCGGGCTTTTTTGGTGAGACGAGCTCCAATCACGAGGTTCGGCTCATGACCCCGGGGGTCGCTTGTGGCGGGCACCGGGACGTCCTTGCGGGCCGAGGCCGGGGGTGGGGGGGGGGGTTTGCTAAACGTGCGTCGCGTTGCTACTGGTTTGTGAGGCTTCGGAAATGGAAACGTTTGTGACGGTGAAAGTGAGGTCAGAGTGCGTCATGCGGCTTTAGCGTGAGAAGAAAGGTAAACGTGGAGAGGAGTGGACGTGGAGTTCCTGATCGCTGTACGAGGAAACACAACAAATAGGAACCGAACAGTATAGAAAAGTCTGAATCCTGATTCGTAAGAGGTGCATTCCATTAAAATCAGTAGCTGTTTCTCTTCGAGGCTCTCCCAGTCCTAAAAAGGGTCACAACCAAGGTGCGATTCACAGTCTGTATAAAAACCCAAAACCTCCAACAACAGCTTTAAATCATCAAAAGAAAAAAAAAACCCTTTCCGTCCCACCTGCATCATATAAATTCTCTCCATATGCATAAGTGATAACAATTCCATATTGTAAAGTAGAAGAAGAAGAGAAAAAAAAACCAAACAAACAAACAATCCCTCCACCCTTTAAGTGCCGGATGTAATCTCTTTACTCCTCGTCTCGTGCGAGCGTCGAGCGTGCGAGGTATAGCAACATCTACGATGATACGCATCAGTTCCTTTGGTTCCCGAGAGCTTCTGACAAGTCGAATCATAGCACCAGCTGAAAACATCTGTCCAGGAGTTTCAACCCCACAATTAAAGTGCTCTCCTTGCTTAGAATCTCCGACAATCCGTGGCATTTCGACGACAACAAAAAAAAAAATCCTGCCGTTGTCCCACGATACGATACGAGACGAGACGAGACGCCGGGCCGAAAGCCGATCGGCCCGGGTTGCGTCATGCCCACGTAACGACAAAACATCAAAACGTATTCAGAGTTCACTTGTTAAAGACGAAAAGAAGGAAAGAAAGAAAAAAGGGGGGAAAAAAAAAGGGGGGAGCGGATTAAAGACGGTCGAGGGAATCGGAAGCCGTGTGCCTCCACACCGCCCCCAGTGGAACCGATGTGTATTGCGTAGTGATGACGGAGAGGTAACTGAGTGGTACTGTAGCTTATCTGAGGTTGAACATTTATTGTACTAGAGTCATGTTAATAGTATTAACATTCAGCAGCTAAGGTTTGGAGCATGGGAATGGGCAAAAAAAAGAAAGAAAGAAAAAAAAAAAAGGCCATAACGGGAAGAAAAGCGTCGTCCCTCATCTCTTTTTTTTTTTTTTTTTCTCCCGCAGTCCGGTCTCAGTCTTGACGCGAACGTGCTGAGGATTTGGGGATGCACCGATCTCGCGCTCGCCTCGGAGTGTGACCTGATCGCTTTCGAACACGGGATCGAAACGCTGCTTCATCACCTGGCAACTAAAGGTAAGCTTCACTGTTCATGTTGACCTATTGACCTTCAGGATAAGGAATGTATATCGGGAGGGTTTGATATATATATATAAATAAATATATATACCGTATATATGGGCAAAATCGGTAACATAAAGCAGATTTTATAATAAAGTATGATCTCATGTCATTTACTAAATAATCGTAACTGCTCATCACTGGCCCTGACATCACGCACTGCCGACTTCCTCACCCGAGTGCGTATGGGTATAATACTGGTAAATCAAGCGTATAACGTCGCTCTGAAATGTGTGTTTACGGTCATGGCGAGGGCGTGTCTCTATTGACGTAGACTGCATGGAAATGTACTTTTGTTTACTATTTACCATGGGTAAAATCTTATCTCACTATAAAGCTGTGTGCAGCACATTAATGCCCCGTCTGTCCGCCTCAAATGTTTAAGGAACGAACAACTGAACGATTCACGCTCCCGAGCAGGGAACTGAGAGGCGGGGCGAGAAATGAGAAAGTATTTCAAAATGACATGTCCCATACTGAAATCGTTTCTCCTTTTTTTTTTTTTTTTTTTTTTTTTGAGTGAACCTTACGCAGCCTGTGCCGCTTGAGTTCGAATAGCAGGACATGGAAAGGTCTAGATAAAGCCCGGACAAGTGATTCGGTTGAATTGAACCAGCGCTGAGGACGGATAAACGGTTCAGTTCTGATCTGGTCGATTTAAAAGCGGTCATGCTACCCAGGAATCGTTTGAGTCTTAGCTGTGCACGTAAACACACTCACTTTAACAAGGAGATCCCGTTCACCGTCGCCAGGTGGATTTTCAGTCCGTATTTAATATTCGTGGCCCCGGGACAACGCTGATACCTAAAAATCTGCCACAGAGTAACACTTGGTGATGCGTGACCTGCCCACGGTCCTGCAGTACTCTCGGACACCAGAGGGGGCGACAAAGCCTTGGACACAATGCCTAAATCGAGTTGGATTGCGCATTCTTGTTCATTCAATCCACCTAACGCGGTTGCATTTCTTGTACACCAGAGGGCGTCAGGCTCGCTTTCTTTTAACAACAGGGGAGCAAAGCTAATTTTTGTGGACATTTCTGCGCAGAGGAACGCATTGCTTTGAGAATCCTTGATTATTATTTTTCATTTTTGATTCCGAATAATAAAAAAAAAAAAAAAAAAAAAAGAGGAACGTTGTGAACCCATTTTAAAATATCGTTTAGGCTTTATGCCATACAAAAACAATGACTTCGATCGGGCTTAAAATCGCTAATCTTTCGAAAGCCGTACGGTCACACCCCTCCCTCGTCTGGATTCCGATCTCTCATTTCTCACGTTGCTCTCGCACAGAAATGACCTGTCGCGCTTTGCCGCCCTCTCGCGCCTGCGGAAATCGAATCAGTGCATCGACAAAACAGACAAACCTAACTGAGAAAGTGTCCGGGTAAACGTCCTCCTATTTCCAGATGTTCGGTACAACACTGATATCAAAGCCGAGATTCGGCTTTTCCCTCACCGCGAGCGTCCGGCCTGATCTCTGCTCTCAGATCGGTGCATCCCCGCTGAAACTATAACGCGACAACAAGAAGAAATAACAAGAAATAACGACAAGCCGAGCCGAGCTGGCGCTTCCAATCAGGACTCTGGCCTTCGATCTGACCTGAGGGGCCCTAAAAGGTAACAGAACCCGTTTTCTAAGCCTAGCTACACTATAGACCGGGGGGTCAGCAGCAGTGACGCGCCGAACCTCAGATCGACTGGTTAAGATTGTCTCAAGGCAAAATGTAACGTCGAGGACTGAAGCAGCCTCGTTATAATCACCGTCCGGCACAGAGAAGTAGTTTGGCAATTTCTTTTCGACCGAATCATAACGAGCGACGTCTCCTGCTCCTCGTCCTGAATCCTGAAGCTTCGTTTGTTTTACGTTGCGTGCGCGCGTGTGTGCGTGCGTGTATATATATATATCTATAAAACATACTTGAAAAAAAAACTGTAACACATACAAAAGGCTGGAAAAACTCAAAACGAAGAAAAGAAAAAAAAAGAAAAGAGAGAAGGAACTGCATCCAGTGGTGTGTGAGGTTGTTGGAGTGTGGCTTGTCTTCATTTTGTTAGATTAACGGTTCAGTTTTGTGTGGTTGAAGGTAGATGCGGTTTAAAGCGCATTTCTTATTTATAAATACCTAAAGAACACTACTCGACTAAAGTCATAGCAAACGGCTCTTTGCATTCGTGTTGTGTTACTTACTAGTTTCAAGAGACGACCAGAAAAGAGCAAAAATCGTCTCGTCTTCCTTTTTTTCTTCTTGTTTTTTTTTTTCTTCTTCTTCTTCTTCTTCTTCTTCTTTTCTTTTCCTTATTGACCCACAGCAGCTCGACACACAGCTCCTGCCCCCGCTCCCCGTTTTCCAGATAAAAACCCCAACCTCAGTCGGGGCCGGTGGTGGAGACGGACGCCTGAAGGCCGTCCCCGAAAGACGAGGCTCCTCCCCTTGCCCTGACCGCGGAGCCGTTGGCTTCGGGCTCGTCCTCGTCGTCGTGGTTGGCGCGGCGCGGGGTGGCGGCGTTGGCGCTGTTGTTGTTGTTGTTGTTGGCGGCGCTGTTGTTGTTGTTGTTGTTGTTGGTGGTGGTGGTTTCGGGCGAGGCGCTGTGCGAGCCGTCGTTCGGGGTGCAGCCCGGGTGGTTCTTGCGGAAATGCTGGTTGAGGATGGCCTGGAAGGGGAAGCTCTTGCCGCAGACGTGGCAGTGGAAGGGCTTGTTGCCCGTGTGCTTGCGGATGTGGTACTCCAGCTGGTCCTTGCGCGTGTACTTCTTGCCGCACATGCGGCACACGAACGGAGTGATGCCCATGTGCAGCCGCATGTGCCGGTCCAGGCTGCCCTTCTGATTGAAGGACTTGCAGCAGTAGATGCAGGTCAGACGCGGGTTGTAGCGGAACCAGCGGTCGCCCACCTGCTCGCGCAAGTACTCCTCGTAGCCGCCCACGTCGAACACCGCCGCCTCCTCTCCCTGCGGGGCACAAACAGGACAAAAGTTATCAACACAGAAACCTAAACTTGCTGTTCATCACAGGTAACTGCATTATTGTGTGTGGTTTTTTTTTATTTATTCTAACAAGTCTGACTATATTGATTGATCTTTTAAAATTGCAAAGCTGCTTTGAGACAATTCTCCATTGTAAAATAAATAAACAAATGTGGCTTGTGTCCCATCACCCTTAAGACCATACGTAGTCACGTGACTCCGCCCCATCCGAGCGCAGACGTCGCAGGAACGTGGAGGAGAGCTCGATAGCACAAGCATTTACAAACTCCAGACAAATACGAAAAAGGATTCAAGAAGATGCTGCAGAGAAATAACGGACGCCTTTTCCTGCTGTAACGCGAATGATCTGGCGCCCATAGCTGTGGCCGAGCTCAGTGGGTTTGAGCTCCGTTTTAAATCTGCACATGGATTCATTTTGGTGGAGCTTTTT